>ML373587.1:0-26358 GCA_005239525.1 Nicotiana knightiana | reverse complement strand
TGATAGTCTTCATTGATGATATATTTATATACTCCCGCAGCCAGGAGGAGCACGAGCAGCATCTCAGAGTGGTTCTTCAGACTCTGAAGGATAGTCAGCTATATGCAAAGTTTTCGAAGTGTGAGTTCTGGTTGAGTTCAGTTGCATTCCTGGGTCATGTCGTATAGGCAGAGGGTATTCAGGTTGACTCGAAGAAGATTGAGGCAGTCAAGAACTGGCCTAGACCAGCATCAGCTATAGAGATTCGGAGTTTCTTGGGTTTGGCAGGCTACTATCGTCAGTTCATGAGGGGTTCTCATCTATCACAACCCCGATGACCAGGTTGACCCAGAAGGGTGCCCAGTTCAGATGGTCGGCCGAGTGTGAGGCGAGCTTTCAGAGGCTCAAGATAGCTCTGACTATGGCACCAGTATTGGTTTTGCCCACAAGTTCAGGGCCTAACACAGCTATTGCGATGCTTCCCGTATTGGGCTTGGTGCAGTGTTGATGCAGGATGGTAAGGTCATTACTTATGCTTCGAGGAAGTTGAAGATTCATGAGAAGAACTATCCAGTGCATGATTTGGAGTTGGCAACCATTGTTCACGCATTGAAGATTTGGAGGCACTATCTGTATGGCGTGGCGTGTGAGGTGTTCACGGATCATAAGTGTCTTCAGTACTTGTTCAAGCAAAAGGAGTTGAATTTGAGGCAGAGGAGGTGGTTGGAGTTGTTGAAGGATTATGATATTACCATCTGTGTGTCCTTAGAGACACGGTGCAGCGCGGAGGCGCCAAGAAGGTGACCTTAGATGATGATGGTGTTTTCAGATTGCAGGGGCGAGTTTTTGTGCCCAAAGTTGATTGGATTCGAGAGTTGATTTTAGAGGAGGCCCATAGTTCCCGGTACTCTATTCATCCGAACGCTGCGAAGATGTATCAGGATTTGCAGCAGCGTTATTGGTGGCGTAGAATGAAGAAGGATATTGTGGCACATGTGGCGCGGTGCTTGAATTGTAAACAGGTTAAGTATGAGCATCAGAGGCTTGGTGGTTTATTTCATAGGATTGAGCTTCCCGAGTGGAATTGGGAGAGGATCACTATGGACTTCGTTACTGGACTACCATTGACCCAGAAGAAGTTCGATGCAGTTTGGGTCATTGTTTATAGGCTGACCAATCAGCGCATTTAATTTTTGTGGCAGTCTCCTATTCATCCGAGATGTTAGCTGAGATCTATATCCGGGAGATTGTCCGCCTTCATGGTGTGCCGGTATCTATCATTTCGGATAGGGGTGCGCAGTTTACCTCGCGTTTCTGGAGAGCAGTTCAGCGGGAGTTAGGCACCCAGGTGGAGTTGAGCACAGCATTTCATCCTCAGA
Organism: Nicotiana knightiana; assembly: GCA_005239525.1. Classification (NCBI taxonomy): domain Eukaryota; kingdom Viridiplantae; phylum Streptophyta; class Magnoliopsida; order Solanales; family Solanaceae; genus Nicotiana; species Nicotiana knightiana. The sequence continues at coordinate 25,000 of ML373587.1, read as the reverse complement.
CGGACGGGCAGTCCGAGCAGACTATTCAGATATTGGAGGATATGCTCCGACCTTGTGTTATGTTTGCCTACAGCAACAGCTACCAGTCGAGCATCCAGATGGCTCCTTATGAGGCTTTATATGGTAGGCGGTGTCGATCTCTGGTTGGATGGTTCGAGCCGAGAGAGGCTCATTTGTTAGGTACAGGTTTGGTTCAGGAGGCCTTGGACAAGGTCAGGATCATTCAGGATAGGCTTCGTACAGCTCAGTCCAGGCAAAAGAGTTATGCAGATCGCAAGGTTCGACATGGGGCTTTCATGGTTGGTGAGAGAGTATTCCTCTGAGTGTCGCCTATGAAGGGAGTGATGAGATTTGGGAAGAAGGGCAAGCTTGGACCTATGTTCATTAGTCCATTTGAGATTCTTGATCGAGTGGGAGAGGTGGCTTATAGACTTGCATTGTCGCCTATCTTATCAGCCGTACATCCAGTTTTTCATGTGTCCATGCTTCGGAGGTATCACAGTGATCCAACCCACGTGTTAGATTTCAGCACTGTCCAGTTGGACAAGGACTTATCTTATGAGGAGGAGCTGGTAGCTATTCTAGACCGGCAGGTTCGTCAGTTGAGATCCAAGATTTTCCCTTCTATTCGTGTTCAGTGGAGAGGTCAGCCTCCTAAGGCATCAACCTGGGAGTCCGTGTCCGATATGTAGAGCCGTTACCCTCATTTATTCCCCGACTCAGGTACTTCCTTCTTCTGTCCATTCGAGGACGAACGACTGTTTTGGAGGTGGAGAATGTGACAACCCAAAGGGTCATCACCTATTTTATTACCCATTCCGTACTTCCGATGCCTTGAAAACCTCATATGTAGTTTCCTCGATTTACGTGCGCAGTTCGGGCGCGTAGCCGGACAGCTTAAATATGAAATTCTGTGAAAAATGCTAAAATTTGATATCAAAATGAGTAAATTTGACTCCGGTCAACATTTAAACGGACCCGGACCCGTTATTTGGTGGTCCTGCAGGGTCCGTAGGAAAATATGGGACTTGGGCGTATGCCCGGAATCGAATTCCGAGGTCCCAAGCCCGAGAAATGAATTTTTGAGTAAAATTGTTTTTCTTAAATTTATAAAGAAAAGTGAAAGGAAAATTGGTTAGAATGTGTTGGGGTCGGGCCCGTATTTTTGTTCCGGCACCCGGTACAGATCTTATATGTGGTTTAAGATATTTCTGTGAAGTTTGGTTGAAATTGGACGTCGTTTGAAACTATGAAGTTTATGAAGTTTGAAGAAAAACTAGTGATTTTGAAGTTTGATTCATTGTTTTTATGTTATTTTGGTGGTTTCATTACTCGAATAAGTCCGTAGGATGAATTTGAGATCGTGTGTACATTGGGTTTGAGGTTCCGAGGGCTCGGGTGAGTTTCGGGTAGGTCCCGGGAGGTCTTTAGGCTTAAAATATAGATGTTGGAGGTCACGGAACTCAGATCTCTGAACTTACCACCGAGACCCGCGGTCCTTTTTTGCGGACCGCGCTGAAGGCTTCGCGGCCGCGGTCGATTTTTCGTGGTCCGCGGTGGAGGAGCTGGGCCACTAGTCCGACTTCAGAGGCCTATATCTTTTGATCTACAAGGAATTTTGAGATTCTTCAAAAATGAAAGTTGTAGCCCTTTGTGTCTGTAGAGAAAGTTAAGGCCTAAATACTAAATCATGTCACTGCAGTCATTTTTCTTTGTTTTCTTTAGCTTTTCTTGGCCTTTGCTAGTGCGGCCACGGTCCATTTTTCATGGTCCGCGGTGGGGGACCTAAGGGGGGTATAAATGGGAGGGAATTTCAGTTATTTTCATTTTCAAAGCCCTAAAAACATAAGAGGCGATTTTCCAAACACTCTTTCTTCTCCAAAACATTAATAAGTCATTTCTAACTCATTTTCTTTACTCCTTAGCTTCTTTTTACAAGATTTCATCTAATGAATTCCTAAGCCTAAAACATGAAATTTAGAGTAGAAAATTGGGGAATTGGGTAGAGTTAGGGCCTTTTGATTTTCTTGATTTATACCTCGTGTTGGGGTCGAATTTGAAAATAAATTATATATTCGGGCTCATGGGTGAAAGGGTGACATGGTTTTGGTCCGAGCCTCGTGTTTGGACCAAGCGAGCCCGGGGTCGAATTTTGTTATTTTGGAAGAAGGCATGGAAATGGGTAATTAGGCTATGTAATTGAATTATTGAATCCTTATTGATATACTTGAGTTAATTATGTCTAGATAATACCATTCCGGAGTTGAATTCTAAAGGAAAGTCGGTGTTAGAGGGTTGATTGCTATATTTTGGACCCGAGTTAAGTGTTTGGTCTAACCTTAGCTTGAGGGAATAGGAGTTGAGTCTTATTTTCTACTTGTTAATTGCCGAGTACGATGTATAGGCATGGTGACGAGTATCTATACATTGGTGTCCAGCATGACCGTGAGTCTTTATATTGCGAATATTCTGATTTTGTTGTAACTTCCATGCTTAATTGATGATTTCTATATGTTTTAAAGAGCATGTGAAGGGAATTGTGATCTTTAAACTTCGAGGAGCATTGGCTCGATTTGTAACTCGAACGGTGAAGATATATGAGATAATTGAATCCTTTGGAGCATTGGCTCAAGTGATAGAGTAAATTATGAAATGAAAGTGAAAGAAAGAGAAAGAGTTATTAAAATATACCCTTTGTCGAGTCATTGTTGCTTTAGTGATTATCTCCCTTGCTGGGATGTTGAGATTATTGTTATTGTTCCCTTGCTGGGATTTAATTGTTTAATTGGTGTTCCCTTGTTGGGATTTCTATTTCTATTCTGTTTACTCCCTTGATCTTGGTTTGTGATTGTTGTTTGGGTGAGGAAGAGTGTTAAAGCACGAAGGGTGATGCCATGCACTGTTTGCTATTGTAAGGAAGAGTGTTAGAGCACGAAGGGTGATGTCGTGCATTGTTTGGTATTGTCTCCCTTGCTGGGATGTTGAGATTACTGTTATTGTTCCCTTGTCGGGATTTCTATTTCTATTCTGTTTACTCCCTTGCCCTTGTTTGTGATTGTTGTTTGGGTGAGAAAGAGTGTTAAAGCACGAAGGGTGATGCCGTGCCTTGTTTGCTAATGTGAGGAAGAGTGTTAAAGCACGAAGGGTGAAGCCGTGCATTGTTTGATATTGTAAGGAAAGAGTGTAAAAGCACGAAGTGTGATGTCGTGCCGTACGATGTACCATTCTGTACCGATATTCATTGATTATACTGTGAGGAAAGAGATTAAAATCACGAAGGGTAATGCCGTTCCATGATTTACATTATACATTGCATAGTGAGGACGGGAGTAAAAGCACGAAGGGTGATGTCGTGCCATGAATTACATTGATTACATTATACATTGCATAGTGAGGACGAGAGTAAAAGCATGAAGGGTGATGCCGTGCAAACTTGTGATTGCCGAGGTTAGGCTAGGCTCTTACTAGTACAAGGGGTCGGTTGTACTGATGCTACACATTCACTTCTTTATGTTGTGCAGATTACGTAGCCGGACCCGGAGGACATCATTAGTGGGAGTGTCTTTCAGCTTATCCTAGAGGCTTCAAGGTATACCCGCTGGCGTTCGTGGGCCTTGGCGTCTCTCCCATCCCTATGTCTTCGTTTCTGTCTTGTTTTCCTCTAGTTTCGGAGACAGTCATGTATTTCCTTTCAGACTTTGTATTTATCACTCTATTAGACAGTTCGTGAGTTTGTGACTCCAAGTTTTGGAAAAATTATGTGTCGATGTATTATGTTGTCTTTACTTAGTTTTGAAAACCATATTTATTTATTTCCGTTGTTAAGTTGTGAACTGTTTGTAGTTTATTCTGTTAAATCAATGTTTATGCTAGTTTAACTATACACGTTGGCTTGTCTAGCGAGTTCAACGTTAGACGCCATCACGGCCCGATGGTGGGATTTCGGGGCGTGACAGATTTATTCATGCTATTTGTGTGTATGGCTGTTTCTCATGAATATGTTCTGAGTCTCTATGATTTTTATCCTGTTATGCTTATTAGGTCTTCTTATTTGTCTCTTCTTGCCTATATTGTGTTTATTTCGTTCATTCACAGAAATTTGCTGTAATTTCCTTTAATCAGTACTATTTTATTTGAATCCCTGATTTCGTGTAATTGATACCCTTTACTGATTGCCGACTTCTAAATTATTTTCTTACCTTATTATGTGATTGACTATATTATTAATTGGTTCCTACTGATTGTTTCCTTAATTAGACCTAATGTATCTAGCCCTAATTGCTTACTCTGTACCTACTGTGTTTGAATTATTTCCTATTTGTTATGCTCTAGCTATACATGATTTCTTTCCTTACTTCTTACTTGTTCTTTACCTTTTGAACTGATTCCCTTAATTAAGGGAAGACTTGGACTGATTTTACTCTAATTGATTCTGATTTCCATAATCACTGTACAATTTAGATTCTTACCTTATTTACCTAGCTTTCAAACTACTATATATGTTGCTCTCTTCTACTCTCATTATACAGTCTCATACACACACGAACCCACATTAGTTCACATCTCTCATACACTCAAACGCTCTTCTGCTTTCTTTGTTACTTTCTATTCTTACTAAATTAGCCGGCTGCAAGCCAAGGCTAATTACTAAACTCTCATGTTCTTCACTTTGTGTTTACTCTCTTTACTGGTATGTTCTGATTTCAATTCAAGTTCCAAAACCAATGTGTTTCTTCTACTGCTTCAGTTTGTCATGTTACTAATATGTTTCTGTCTATTGTTTAGCTTTTCAACATCTGGTTAACTTGTTCTACTTATTATACTAGTTATGTCCTAACCCCTCTTAGGATCAGCGTGCTTATGAGCCTGATTATTCTCTTTGTAGTCTGTCTATATTTAACTCTACTATGTTTTTGAATCTTTGTTTATTTGTTACCTAGTTTCTGGTATGCAGCTGTTTGCAAAACAGTTTGTTACCCTTAGTTGTTTGATTCTATGTTTAACTTGGCCTAGTACCATTATGTTCCAATAAGCAATTTTGGAATCCCTGCCCTATTGTCTGCTATTCCTTAAAACTTTTGTGCTTCTTCCTGTTATGTTTCACTGTACATGCCTTATGTGTCCCCAGTCCCCAATTATCCCTGTGTGGAGGGTTGTTATTTGAGTATTGCTGAACTTGTTTGGCTCCGTGTTTTATTTGTTGTTTGTTTGATTACACAATTCTTGTCAAAACTGTTTTACTGCTAAACAACTCTCCTATTTTATAAAACTACTTCAACTGAGTCTTTTCAATATTGTTTTATACCAAAGCCTTTTCAAAACTATGTCAAGCACTCTCACTCTACTCTTAGGTCCTTAAGTTCTGCCCCTCCAGTGTGTGACTGCTTTGGGATCCCTGTGATATCTCTCTGAACTCTAATGCACTGGAGCTGGCTCTTCCACACTGCACTTACTCAGTTCTGGTTATGAAATCTGGTGTGAGCACTGCCCGGGATCCTTTAGGTCCTTAGGGAACTCTGACACAGCCGGACATACGAAAGGCTATGACATTGGCATTTGAGGCCACAGAAAGTTTGGTACGTTTGGGCCTACTTCAGGCTCCCTATAGTTTAACTTCTTCTTTTCTATATATTTATGTAATTCATTCAGCTGTTGGATTGTAATAATTATTGTAAACAGATATTGAGGTTGGCTAGTGAAATAGGGAGGGTAGTTATATATTCTTACATTGAGTAGAAATCATGCCTTAGGCTTTTACATTCCCTATATCTGCATTACAATCCATGCTTAGAACCAACATTTTCATTCAAGCCATGCCAAACATGCATTAGATATCATGTCTTTAAGGCTTTCATGTTTACTTCTTTAACGTACAACATATCCTTAATGCATGCGTATGCTTACCACTTAGAAATCCTGCTCTTAGGATAATTAATGCAAACTGTTGCTACATGTGCCTTCATAAATCGTTCTTAACAACTCTGTAATTCTCTGTGCATTTTAGAAATCATGCTTTAAGAATTCTGCACATCCCAAAATCATGTCTTAACCATTCTGCACTTTATATGTGCATATTAGATACCATGCTCTAGGATTTTGTTCATATTTTCTTATCCACGCCTAGTTTAAACTATTGATTCATGAAAAGAGGAATAAAACAATCCTGCATATGATTATCCTGTTTTAGATAAAACTGGTAACAATCCCTGCATATTCGTAACACCTAAAACAACATGCTTTTACAAAAACAACTTCTGAATTGCCTAAAGGTTAACATGCTTAAATCAGTAGGCAAACTGATTAGGGCCCTGCTTCTGAGTTTATGAAATAAATTTGCATATTTCTGTGCATTGATACTCACTTAGATATCCTGCTTAGGATCTTATCTAATAAAACTGCCTCTTGTTTGTGTTTGAGACGTGCTGATTATGTGCATTACTTGTGGACGTCACTCTGGGCCTCATAACTGCTTTCCTGCATTTATCTGACTAGTTCTATTTGTTCTTGCATGTTGCTTAGAATTTTATCTTTTTTGAAAACCTTAAGGGTCTGTATAGAACTACCTATACTTAGAGGTCCTAAATTCCTCCAGGATCATTAAGAAGGGACGGGTAACAGCACGCATGGAGATCGCTAAATAAATTCGCATAATAACCGCTAAGGGGTGGGGTAAAGGGTAGATATGGATATGATGACCGGTGCACTAATGCCACATGTATCCCCTCACTGAGGAGTGATTACCGTGCATTGCATTGATCTGATCCTATAGGATAAACAACTTAGGACTCCCCTATCCCCTACATATGTGTGCTTAGACCATAAATCTTTCAAAATTTTATTACATATGTGTGCTTAGACTGCGAATCATTTTCAAAACCATTACTTGTTTCCATGTGTATACTTTGACTGCCTATTTGCTACTTGCTTGAATTCACAAAGCTTGTTTGACCGGGAACCACAATTGTGGACTCTGAGGGGTGCCTAACACCTTCCCCTTGGAGTAATTTCAAGCCCTTACCCAATCTCTGATTATTCAATTGGTGTTATTGTGACCCTTAATAGGTGCCCTAACGCACCTTAATTCGTTAGGTGGCGACTCTTCAAATCCTTCACATCCCTTATCCCAAAAGGAAATGAGTTGTCCTAATAATGTCAAAACTCCTGACCCACCCGAAAGGAGAGGAAAGAGGGGGGCGTGACAGCATGGAGACTCTGCTGGGGAGTTCTAGGCTTTTACCATTACAAACCATTTTTCTGAATTCGTCTAAGTATGCCTGGTTTTGTTAAATACCTGCACCCTTTCCCTTTCCCCTTTATGTGCAATTAATTGTTTACTTTCCCGAGTATTTATTCTTTTAAATGAAACTGACATGTTTCTTTTTGTTTTCCTTTGTAACTACTTTTCAATCATATCTGTTGTATTTATCGCTTTCATAATGTGCAAATACGTGACAACATGTTTATTGCTTATTGCTGCATAATCATGCTCAACATCATATTCCACTTGTGCCTATACAAATCCTATAGCAACGCTTGATGAGTGGTTGCGCTCTTCCATTTTATATCACCCTAAATTTGGAAAGTCTTATTTGCGGTAAAACTAGTCGATCAGCGGTGCAGTCGACGGTTCTGTGCCTTTCCTACTCAAGTTGTCCGCTTGAGGGTACCAGTATAGACCCCCATAGTAACCTTACTCTGATTATAACTGTACATGCATCATGGTCAAACTTAGCCGGGTTAATATGTTGTCCTCATAATAACCTTTAGGAAAAGCCTTGTCCAAAAGTCTACTGGGGTTTCCATAATCCCAACGGACGCAACCACGATCTATGCATTAATTTGGAGAAATAAGTGCCAATATGCTAATCATTGATGTATAAGTAGTTGAATCGGGAGGGGAAAGGGTCTAACTTTATCTATTTTACAAAAAATGAGGCACGAAGTCCCTAGGCTTGGCATGGTCCAAAGAATACCACCATTGCTACTGGATTAGTGGGAAGACCTTTCGCCAAGTGACAAAGATACCTGTTGTTGGGCATGCACGACCTGGGGAACCTGATCGACAGAGCCAAGAAGATCAAGCCTGGGGAAGGTCCTTCTGGGACCAAGTAGATTAGATTTACCTGCTTTATCAAATGTAATAAGGCCAAGTGCCATTAGTGACTTATCTTATTTAGTATCGTTTTAGATTTATCTTCTTTTACATTAATGAAATGAGGCAATTATTGGCATCTAAGTTCTCCAAATCTAGTGTCGTTTTAGATTTATCTACTTTTACATTAATGAAATGAGGCAATTATTGGCATCTAAGTTCTCCAAATCTAGTGTCGTTTTAGATTTATCTACTTTTACATTAATGAAATGAGGCAATTATTGGCATCTAAGTTCTCCAAATCTAGTGTCGTTTTAGATTTATCTACTTTTACATTAATGAAATGAGGCAATTATTGGCCTCTAAGTTCTCCAAATCAACTTGTCGCTAGACCTACCTCGGGCACAACAAGGCTCCCAAACTAGGACACGCTTTTATATTCTTGCAATGTGTGTCTAAATATTGTAATATTTTCTCATGATCCTCACTATCTTGGCTACCTTTCGTTTTTGCTTTCTTTCTTTTTTATTATTCCCGTCCCCAAAGGTTGTTTCATGCATCCTGGCTTCATCATCATATCACACAAGATCCAGGGGCCCTCTACCTTCTCCTCCTCCTAGTCCACCTAAAGGCAAAGGCAAAATGGAATATTTGAGCAATATTAGAAAGGAAAACACAATGACAGCTGAATGAACAGAAGCTCCTGACAATCAAGGTACTCATGTTCAGAATGATGTTATGTCACAACTCGAGCAAAGGTTGTCGAAACTCTAAGGGGAGCTTGAACATGTGCGAAACTTCGTGAATCTATCCTTCTCACTTAGTGTTCCAGATGTCAATCATCCGAACACCCAAAACCCCATACCTCCTCAGAATACCCCAAAGAAACAGAACCCTCCCACAACTCACCACCCTACAACTCCATCAAAAATCAAACTATTCCACCACAATGCAACACTTGCCACACTCCGAGAAACACCCCACTGATCATCCCTGAACCACAAAACTCCACAAATGACCACCCCTATGCTCAGGCGCCACGCCATCATAACAACCCATATACGTGGAAACTCTACCTCACTCCACCCAACCCATTTCTTACACACTTGAATCCAGTGAGAAGGATATGCTCATTAAGAACTTGGCCGAAGAACTCAAGAGACTGACTAGCCGAGTCCAGGGCATTGAAGGAATTAAAAGAGTTGAGGGATTAAACTATGAAGATATCTGCATACAACCTGATGTTGAACTACCAGAGGGTTACAAACCTCCCAAGTTCGAGATGTTCGACGGTGCAGATGAATCCAGGGTCCATCTGAGAACCTATTGTGATAAATTGGTTGGAGTAGGAAGAGACGAGAAGATTCGCATAAAATTGTTCATGAGAAGCCTCACCGCGGATGCTTTGTCTTGGTACATCAGAGAATTGAAGAAGGGATTAAGAGCGGAATGGTTACTAATTTCGAAGCACTACAATCCACCAACAAAGCCTTGCAGTCTAGTGGTATATCCAAGAAGAAAGATACAGGGATGGTAATGGTTGCACAGGGACCCAAATCCCCGTTGGTATACCGAACTTCCCCACTCACATACCAAGCACCCCCACCTACATATCATCCAGCACCTCCGCTAACATATCAACTGTCACCCCCACCTGCTTATCAACCCATATCTCCTAGATATTCCCAACCAGCCACTATTTATCATACATACAACTTTCAACCCTATCACTTCCATTCACCCCCAACTAGCCAAACTTTTCCAAGACCTCGACCCAATTTTGATCGCAGGCCGCCCAAGAAATATACTGCCATTGCTGAACCTATTGACTATCTGTATGAAAGATTAGAAGTTGTTGGTTATGTTACTCATATCCTTGCTGTAAACCCTGAAAATCCATCCCAATGGGTCAAGCCAAATAAAACATGTGCATACCATTCCGGCATGAATGGGCATACAATTGATGAATGTCGTTCATTGAAGGATAAAATCCAGTCTCTGATTGATAATAAGGTCATCCAAGCAAAGGAAGCTACTCCCAATGTCTGCAACAATCCGCTCCCAGACCATAGGGGTGGAGGCTCCCAGTTAACCCTGCCGCTTTTCAACACTAATGTTGTACCTTGGGACTACGTGGCTGAAGCAAGAAGGAAAGGGAAGGTCAAGATGGAAGAAGCTAGTGTCGCACAGAGGATGAACAGGAACGGCGGGGTCTATACACCTGAACACTTGGCAGAATCTAGCAAACATGCTTCCAACAGGCCACCGATCATTGAAACATGTCCATATGATCTTTGGAGAAAGGTGTAAGCCAAAGAATATTCAGTCATAGATCAGCTGAACAAGACTCCAGCCCAAATATTCATCCTGTCATTGCTACAGAACTCGGAAGCACACAGGAGTGCTTTGATGAGGGTGTTGAACAAAGCATATGTGCCTAATAACATCACCAGTGGAGAAATGGCCAACATGGTAGGACATGTGCTGGAAAGTCACAAGATCACTTTCCACGAGGACGAGCTGCCACCTGAAGGGCTAAGTCACAACAAGGCACTGCACGTCACTGTGCAATATGAAGATTATTTCATTACCAGGGTTCTAATCGATGAAGGATCCAACCTCAACATTTTCCCATTGACAACACTCAAAAGATTGGGCAAAGGATTGTACGAAATAATAGAAGGGTCCATGAATGTGAAGGCTTCTGACGATTCTCAGAGGTCCACCATTGGAGAAATCAGTCTTTGTCTACAGATGAGGCCTACATGGTTCGAGGTTGAATTTCAAGTGATAGATGTATCCGCGTCATATAACCTGTTATTGGGACGACCATGGATACATTTCGTTGGGGCTGTGGCATCAACATTGCATCAGGCGGTGAAATTTGAATGGAACAACCATGAAGTAATCATCCACGAAGATGGAAACAACCCTATCTATAGTCGCAAGACCATCCTGGTGCTTGAAGGTAGAAGAAGGCTGGGTGGAGAAACCTATCACCACATCGAGCAGGTCAACGCAATAGACAAGGACAAGTGGTGGGATAGTAAGATTAAAATCATATTGAACTGGAGTGGGTATAAGCCTGACAAAGGGCTCGGTAAGAATCTTTAGGGGATTTTCAAACCGGTACAGCTGAAGCGCCATGGCACCACTTTTGGGCTGGGATACAAATACACTTGGCAAGAGTACAAAAACTGGTCGCCACCATGGCGCGGTCCCTACTATCCAATGGAATAGCCTATACCACATTTGGAGCAGACCTTCCAGCAAGCTGACATCATATAGGGGTCAGAAGAAGAAGAAACTCTAGCAACTTTGAAGAATCTATTCCTGGAAGATGAAGACATGGACTTTTGGGTTATTGTTGAGGAGGAGGAAGAGGAAGGCCCTACCATCCAAGCTGTGAGCAAGGGATCATTCCTCAAGAATTGGACTGTCAGACCATCCAGGGCCCAACGAGTCCCGGGGTAGCAAGGTTGAACAAGCGTTATTTACTTCATTTTCGCTAATGATTTCCTTTTCGCATTTCTGTTTTCCAATAAAATCCCTGATGTTCCAAAACTTTTGTTTAAATTATCAAAAAAGTATTTTACATTCCAACGAATCAGTATTTATTTATTATTGTTTTTCTCTCATTACTTTTATCTATACAACATTACTATTTCCTGTCTTGATGAACCGATGACTGTGACATGCAATGAGATAGCGCAACAAAAGGACAATGATTTAGAAGAAGAGGATGTCATACCCGATAAAATTGTCAGAGAAGTTGAGGATTTCGAGAACAAACCTAAGTCCAACCTAGACGAAACTGCTGTAGTCAACCTGGGAGATTCAGAGACTGTCAAAGAAACTCACATCAGCATCCATTTGTCACCATCAAAGAAATAGGAATGCACACATTTCTTAAAAGAGTATGAAGACATATTTGCATGGTCGTATGATGACATGACTGGTCTAAGTACATCCATTGTGGCTCATAAGCTGTCAACCAATCCAATGTGCCCGCCGGTAAAGCAGAAGCTCAGGAACTTCAAGCCTGATATGAGCCTAAAAATCAAGAAGGAAGTTACCAAGAAAATCAAAGCCAAGGTCCTCAGGGTAGTTGAATATCCAACATGATTAGGCAACATCGTGCCAGTGCCCAAGAAAGATAGAAAAGCTAGGTTTTGTGTCGACTACCGGGATCTCAATCGGGCCAGTCCAAAGGATGATTTCCCCCTTCCAAATATACACATCCTGATTGACAATTGTGAAAATCATGAACTTCAGTCGTTCGTGGATTATTTCTCCGGATACCATCAGATTTGGATGGACGAGGAAGATGCTGAGAAAACGGATTTCATCACGTCGTGGGGAGTCTACTATTATAAGATGATGCCATTTGGCTTAAAGAATGTTGGGGCCACTTATATGAGGGCTATGCACACTATCTTCCATGATATGATACATAAAGAGATCGAGGTATATGTGGACGACATCATTATCAAGTCCAAGAAAGCCACTGGCCATATAACAGGTCTGAGGAAGTTCTTCAACAGGTTGTGAAACTACAACCTGAAATTAAACCTTGCGAAGTGTGCATTCAGGGTTCTTGCCGGAAAATTGCTTGGGTTTATCATCAGCCGCCGAGGAATAGAACTGGATCCGCCAAAAGTCAAATCCATCCAAGAGTTACCACCACCAACAAGAACATCAAGAAGATATTGAGAAAGATGATAGAAAGACATAAACAGTGGCACGAAAAGCTATAATTTGCCTTACTGGGATACCGCACTACAGTCCGCACATCAACTGGGGCAACTCCTTACTTGCTAGTTTATGGTATGGAAGCTGTTATTCCTACTGAAGTGGAAATTCCTTCCTTAAGAATCATACAAGAAGCTGAGCTCAGCGATGCAGAATGGATAAGAAGTCGTTATGAGCAGCTAGCCCTCGTAGACGGGAAAATAATGAATGCAATATGTCACGGACAACTTTATCAGAGCAGAATGACCAGAGCCTTCAACAAAAGAGTCAAGCCAAGACAGTTCACACCGGGGCGGCTGGTATTAAATAAGATCTTTGCGCATCAAGATGAGGCCAAAGGAAAATTCTCTCCTAACTGGCAAGGTCCGTATATGGTTCATCGAATACTGACAGGAGGAGCTCGTATACTTGCAGAAATGGACGGAGAATTCTTGCCAAAACCAATCAATTCCGATGCAGTCAAGCGCTACTATGTGTAATTCTTTATGGTCTTCTCAAATGATGTAAATTGAACTACGCCTAACCTGATTCCCGTTTAAGAGGGGATACGTATGAAGNCCCCCCCCCCCCCCCCCCCCCGACAATTAGAAACTGGGGCAGAATTTTGAAGAGGACCCTCAAAATTCTGAAGCAAGTTCAGCCGACCACAGCATGCGCAACAGTCAAAGACGTCAACCCATCTAACTGGGGCAGAATTTTGAGGAGGACCCTCAAAATTCCATATCATGAGAGGTTGCAATGTCATGAACCGTGTCATAGTCGTCGGTTCATCTAAATTTCTTATAATATATTTCATATTATGTCTTTGCAAAATCATGCATGCTTACTTTCAAAAATAGCTCTGTTTAGCAAATGCTACCCCGATAACTTGAACAAGATCATCAGACCAAGCAGAACGAGTCAAGCAAAGCCAGCGGGGATACGAACCGACCTTCCCCATCTACAGAACTCACGATTTTTCTTTGGATGCAGGAACAAAGGATAAACACGCTTCAAAGTCACAATTCTCAAAACAATTGCAATTACCGTAATTTTCTATCAGCACAAAGAACAAACATGCTCCGTAGTCACAATTCTCACAATAATTGCAATATCGAAATCTGCTACCAGCTATGAAGTTCTACTATCATTTGCTATTTATTCTTCTGCATAAGGCTAAGCTCCGTCTTCATCTTGCATGAGACTAAGCTCTGTCCCGCATTTTGCATGAGGCTAAGCTCTGCCTCCATCTGCATAAGGATAATAGTTGCCTTCCTATCTGCATGAGGTTAAGCTCTACCTCCACCCGGAATAAGGCTAGTCTCTGCCTTCCCATGCATGAGGCTAAGCTCTGCCTCCATCTGCATAAGGCTAATCTCTGCCTTCATCTGCATAAGGCTAATCTCTGCCTTCATCTGCATAAGGCTAATCGTTGCCTCCCCCCGCATGAGACTAAGCTCTGTCTCCATCTTGCATGAGGTTAAGATCTACCTCCATTTTGCATAAGGCTAATCTCTGCCTTCACCTGCATAAGGCTAATCTCTGCCTTCATTTGCATGAGACTAAGATCTGTCTCCCTACTTGCATGAGGCTAAGCTCTGCCTCCAATTTACTTCTTGGCCGAGACTAAGAGCTGTCTCTCAAGCATTATTTACTTCGCTCCTCTTTCGGTCTAAGATCTACCCTCCATTTCGCAAGGCTAAGCCTTGTTTTGTCAACATCAAATTAATAGCCTCTTATGGGCTGAAATATCGCCAACTTGTCTAAAGGCATCATAGTCTAACGACATCATCCTCATAGACGGAAGACACCATGTCATGCCCTGAGGATCTCTCTCAATCTTTCATACCATTATTCAAAGGCGTCATAGTCCGAAGGCACTATCTTCATGGTCCGAGAACATCATTTCATGGCCTGCGGATCTCTCATCAAACAATTCATGGCCCAGGACATCATGGTCTAAGGACGTCATCCCTAACCGTCCGAAGACAGCTTTCATAGTCCAACGGGAACTTGCATCATGTTTGAATTTATGCACAATATACGCTTGTATTATTCTTATTTGCAGGTAACCCAACGAGCAACGGCTATCCCAGCAGGAGCGATCCTGCTCCAGTTCCTCAACTGTATCAAACCTAACCTCTCCCGTAAACCGTTCATTCGCCTATCCCTAGATATTGCGTCCGATCTTGTAATGATTTCATCGGTATGTTTCACCGGTGAATCCAGAACTACATACGGCCTGATTCCTGTAAAACCAAGGATATGTAGGCAGCTCAGAAGCCAGAGTATGACCTAAATCTCCCAAACCGTTTCGCTCGGTCCAAATTGGCCATCATATATTTACCCGACAACTCTTTCATCCTTTCAGGGTAAAGAGGGGCAGTTGTTGATACCCAATTTTTCCCAAAATATTCTTAATTGCATATATACCTTCAAAATCATGCATTACTAGCAATTGGTATTTTGCATAATTTTTCTATGTTTTATTAATTTGTCCAGTATTTTATTTCCAATAAATAATTTTAAAATTGCATGACAAATGATTTCAAAAACATTTATTGATTTAATTATTCTGTAATTAGCCAAATTAGCATCTTTTGGCTATAATTGCAATGACTTTGCAATTATATCCCATACATATAATTTTGTACTATTTTTTATCATAAATTAGTCCTTTTGTATTTTAAAATACTAAGTAATCATTTAAAACTATCTTCTATGCATGAAATTCATTTTTTATAATTACTAGCTATTTTATAAATTATTTTAACTAATTCGAATTGGGTATTTTACAAATAGCCCCATTTTATTTCAATTATAACCTATTTAAACCAGCTTAAATTCCTTAACTAAACCAGCCCAAACACCTAATTAGACTAGCCCAAATACTCATGCCCAATCCCTAAATCCTACCCGACCCAATGAAGATTAAATCTTGGCCGTTGATCAATTCTGATCAACGGCCTGGATTCGTTCTTTCCTAAATTAACCTGATGACCCCCCCCCCCCAACCTCTGATTCACTCCTCACTCACTCGCCGTCACCCCTCTCCTTCTCTCTCAAAACTCCCTCTGCCTAACCCTAACCCCCCTCCGCCAGTTGCTTGCTCGCCATTAATAATGGTGGCTAACCACCACTCCTATCCCTAATGGCTCTCCTATGGACGGGATTCTTGCTGTCTTGAGGCCCTCAAGGGGACCAATGGCCTTTCACTCACCCCTAGGCTTGTTCTCATTTTTCTCAGGCCACCATGGCTTGATTGAGTAAGACCGTCCTATTTTATTACTAAATCTATGGCTTCTAAGCCGGAATCTCTCTATCTCTAGGTTATCTCTCTCAAAACCCTAACTTTATCTTTTTTCTCTTTAGATCTGTAACATATCTGAGTATATGTGAGCTATTTTACTGTTTTTCTATGAAAACCTTTCTGATTTTCGAAGCGTCTCTTCATCTTCATAACTAGGGTTTCTGAACTTCTCTTCAAAATGATTTTCTCTGATTTTTAAGTGTTATTCTATGATTTTTATTGTGTTTAAACGATTTTCATTTAGGTTCTCCCTTAACCTAACTAATTATGTTAGAAACACCTAATTTCTTGGCTTAGCTTTGGGTTCTGAGTTTGTCTTTGCAGATTTGTTCATGCGATTTGTGTGTATGCCTGTTTATCATGAATATGTTTTGAGTCTTTGTGATTTTTACCCTATTACGCTTATTAGGGCTTCTGACTTGTCTCTTCTTTCCTATACTATGTTTATTTCGTTCATTCACATAAATTTGCAGTAATTTCCTTTAATCGGTACTATTTTATTTGAATCCCTGATTTCCTGTAATTGATACCCTTTACTGATTTCCGACTTCTAAATTATTTTCTTACCTTATTATGTGATTGACTATATTATTAATTGGTTCCTACTAATTTTTTCCTTAATTATCCCTAATGTATCTAGCCCTAATTGCTAATTCTATACCAACTGTGTTTGAATTATTTCCTTGTTTGTTATGCTCCAGCTATACATGATTTCTTTCCTTACTTGTTACATGTTCTTTACCGTTTGAACTGATTATCTTAATTAATGGAAGACTTAGACTGATTTTACTCTAATTGATTCTGAGTTCCATAATCACTGTACAATTTTGATTCTTACCTTATTTACCTAGCTTTCAAACTACTATATATATTGCTCTCTTCTACTCTCATTATACATTCTCATACACACACTGACCCATATTAGTTCACATCTCTCATACACTCAAAAGCTCTTCTGCTTTCTTTGTTACTTGCTATTGTTATAAAATTAGCCGGCTACAAGCTAAAGCTAATTATTACACTCTCCTGTTCTTCACTTTATGTTTACTCTCTTTACTGGTATGTTTTGATTTCAAATCAAGTTCCAAAACCGATGTGTTTATTCTACTGCTTCAGTTTATCATGTTACTAATATGTTTCTGTCTACTGTTTAGCTTTTCAACATGTGGTTAACTTGTTCTACTTAGTATACTAGTTATGTCCTAACCCCTCTTAGGATCAGCGTGCTTATGAGCCTTCTTATTCCCTTTGTAGTCTTTCTAAATTTGACTCTACTCTATTTTTTAATGTTTGTTTATTTGTTACCTAGTTTCTGGTATGCACCTGTTTGCAAAACAATATGTTACCTTAGTTGCTTTATTCTATGTTTAACTTGGCCTAGTACCATTATGTTCCAATTAGCAATTTTGGAATCCCTGCCCTATTGTTTGCTATTTCTTAAAACCTTTGTGCTTCTGCTTGTTATGTGTTCACTATACATGCCTGTTATGTGTCCCCAGTCCCCAATTATCCCTGTGTGAAGGGTTGTTATTTTGGTATTGCTGAACCTGTTTGGCTACGTGTTTGATCTATTGTTTGTTTGATTACACAACTCTTGTCAAAATTGTTTTACTGCTAAACAACTCTCCTATTTTATGAAACTACTTCAACTAAATCTTTTCAATATTGTTTTATACCAAAGTCTTTTCAAAACTATGTCAAGCACTCTCACTCTAATCTTAGGTCCTAAGTCTGCCCCTCCAGTGTGTGACTGCTTAGGGATCCCTGTGAGATCCCTCTGAACACTGATGCACTAGAGCTGGCTCTTTCACACTGCACTTACTCAAATCTGGTTACGAAATCTGGGTGTGAGCACTGCCCGGGATCCTTGAGGTCCTTATGGAACTCTTACATTCCCGGACATGCAAAAGGCTATGACTTTGGCATTTGAGGCTATTGAAAGTTTGGGATATTTGGGCCTACTTCAGGATCCCTATAGTTTAACTTCTTATTTTCTATCTATATATGCAATTCATTCAGCTATTAATTTGTAATAATTATTGTAAACGAATATTGAGTTGGCTAGTGAAATAGGGAAGGTAGTTATATGTTCTATCATTGGGTAGAAATCATGCCTTAGGCTTTTACATTCCCTATATCTGCATTAGAATCCATGTTTAGGACTAACATATTCATTCAAATTATGTCGAACATGCATTAGATATCATGTCTTCAAGGCTTTCATGTTTACTTATTTAACGTACAACATGTCCTTAATGCATGCGTATGCTTACCACTTAGAAATTCTGCTCTTAGGATAATTGACGCAAACTGTTACTACATGTGCCTTCATAAATCCTACTTAACAACTCTGTAATTCTCTGTGCATTTTAGAAATCATGCTTTAGGAATTTTGCACATCCCGAAATCATGTCTTAACCATTCTGCATTTTATATGTGCATATTAGATACCATGCTCTAGGATTTCATTCGTATTTTTTTTAGCCACACCTAGTTTAAACTACGGATTCATGAAAAGAGGAATAAAACAATCCTGCATATGATTATCCTATTTTAGATAAAACTGGTAACAATCCCTGCATTTTCGGCAAAAACAACTTCTGAACTGTCTAAAGGTTAACATGCTTAAAATCAGTAGGAAAACTGATTAGGGCCCTGCTTCTGAGTTTATGAAATAAAGATGCATATTTCTGTGCATTGATACTCACTTAGATATCCTGCTTAGGATCCTATCTAATAAAACTGCCTCTTGTTTGTGTTTGAGACGTGCTGATTATGTGCATTACTTGTGGAGATAAATCTGGGCCTCATAACTGCTTTCCTGCATTTATCTGATTAGTCCTATTTGTTCTTGCCTATCGCTTAGAATTTTATCTTTTTTGAAAACCTTAAGGGTCTGTCTAGAACTACCTATACTTAGAAGTCCTAAATTCCTCCAGGATCATTAAGAAGGTACGGGTAACAGCACGCATAGAGATCGCTAAATAAACTCAATTAATAACCGCTAAGGGGTGGGGTAAAGGGTAGATATGGATATGATGACCGGTGTGCTAATGCCACGTGTAGACCCTCACTGAGGAGTGATTACCGGGCATTTCATTGGTGTGATCCTATAGGATAAACAACATAGGACTCCCATATCCCCTACATATGTGTGCTTAGACCATAAATCTTTCAAAACTTTATTACATATGTGTGCTTAGACTGCGAATCTTTTTCAAAACCATTACTTGTTGCCATGTGTATACTTTGACTGCCTATTTGCTACTTGCTTGAATTCACAAAGCTTGTTTGGCCGGGAACAACAGTTGTGGACTTTGAGGGGTGCCTAACACCTTCCCCTTGGAGTAATTTCAAGCCCTTACCCAATCTCTGGTTATTCAATTAGTGTTATTGTGACCCTTAATAGGTTCCCTAACGCACCTTAATTCGTTAGGTGGAGACTCTTCAAATCCTTCCCTTATCCCAAAAGGAAATGAGTTGTCCCAATAATGTGAAAACCCCTGAACGATCCGAAAGGAGAGGAAAAAGAGGGGCGCAACAGTGGGGGAGCTGCATCTACCTGTCTATCAGGACCTGCAGCTTGACATGCAACGTCCACAAACAAAAAAGGACGTCAGTATGAATAAAGTACTGGGTATGTAAGGCATGAAA
Organism: Nicotiana knightiana; assembly: GCA_005239525.1. Taxonomy (NCBI): domain Eukaryota; kingdom Viridiplantae; phylum Streptophyta; class Magnoliopsida; order Solanales; family Solanaceae; genus Nicotiana; species Nicotiana knightiana. Next base: position 5,213 of record ML373587.1, on the reverse strand, counting down.
ACATAAGTAAGAACAGTAATGTAAACAGGGATAGAGAACATCTGGGTACCTCTAAGGGCTACTGACATGAAATGTGTGATACATACATATATATATACATAAACTTTTAAAACATACGCCTCTGTGGGCATCATCTTCATTATATCGGACCCGGCCATAATAGGCTCAGTAAAACGTACTCGGCCACATGGAGCTCGGTAAAACACAACTGACCAGTGGTTGCACAATAGGTGTCGTACCCGGCCAACTATAACACGTCTCAGTAGAGTAATAGATACAGATATATAATGTATGTTGGACTTATTGGAATCATATTCTGAACCATTCGGAGTGAGGTAAGGTCGGTTTTCTCTATACACATTATTAGGACTAACTCTTCATCAAGAATCTTATAAGAATCAGGAAGTACCAATAACATCGATAACATAAGAATAAGAGAAGCAACCTCAATATCAATTGTAACATAAGAAGGGAAACAATGTAAGTACAGCTAGCTTCTAAGAGTAGAGTATCTTTGGAAACTCGTTCATTACCTTATGTACAATCGGAGACGTGCAAATGAAGGAAAGGGATAGCCTCACATACCTTGTATATATACTGCCCAACCTCACGCTATGCAAATGTCACGACTCCTTAGTCTACAATAAGAGAAATGTCACTATCGTTATCATTTAAGCGTCGTAACTATTATGTATCGACCACAACATATTTTACGATGAAACGCATAGCACCTCCCCTATATATATGACTTCACACAAGTCAAAACAATCACCAAACATCCCAAACAACATCAATAATAATCATATTGAGCCTCCCAAAACTGTCCACAAACCAACAACATTACTACCAATCCTTTCGATATATATTTCACAAATTCTAGCTTCAATGACTTAGCTGCAACTTGGAAAATCTTAAATACATGTAGAGTAATAGGTTACTTACCTTTAAACAGAAAGAAAAACTCCAATTTGACCTTAATTGTCCACGAAATATCCCTCAAATGCTGCCGCAAGAACAAGGAAGCGAAATCACCTAGGGTTGATATTAAAAACTTGAGGGAGTCTTAAACCACTTAAAACAACCTCCCACACGAGCTAGAACAACACATAAATCATAAACAACTAGAAAAACAAGAAACTTACTAGCGCCACGGGATTTTCGACACTTGATTTATGTTGTTTTCCCTTTGTTTTAGTCTTGGATCATGAGAGAAATATGAGAGAGTGTTTTTAGGGTTCTAAGGTATGAATATACTGAAAAATAATGACTAAAAACGGGGTTGAGGCATCTTATATTTATCAATATGTTTTAAACCGCCTATGTGGGCCCATAGAGAGCTCCTTAGCGCAGTCTTGCGAAAATGTGAATATATCTATACTCCAAGATAGTACGATGAACGGTTTAATGTTTTGGAAACTAGGTTCATAGATATTAAATTTGGTGGGTAGATCACCCCGTAATTCCAAGTAAATTGAGAGAAAATCTTAGTAACATTTGACCTAAAGTTTAAGTAAAATTATGAACATAAGTTGCGACAACTTTTGTCGACTTTTGTTTCATAACTCGTTTGATTTCAAGACTTATTATACAGATAATATATGATTCAAATACCTTAAAACAAGATCTCTTTATAATATTAATCACCCCTAGGTTTACCCGAAAATACGGGTTACAACATCCTTGATTCGTTTAACTTCTAATACTTGTTAACCACCCTTATACACTCTTGTATCATTTACCAATAGGATTAACTTCTTATCATCTCAAAGATAACCTCTTCTTAGATTTACATCGACTAACTTATGAAATGAACCAACGTACATGAATATGGGTTGTAACACCCTCCCCCCTATAAAATGGATACTAGCCAAACTTGCAAGCAGTTAAACCCAATGTATAGTCTCACAAGGCTATACAAAGCATTATGGATATGAAGATTATTTGTATATCACCATTTTGTATTCAGGAAGAGTATTCTCAAGCTACTACTTCCCTCATAGATCCATTTCACCTTCTAATGCGTCCTGTGTCCCCCCGACATCCTCGTTATCTTGAATCTGGAACAGGTAAGGGTATTTATACTTCATCTCCTCTTCTGCTTCCCATGTCATTTCTTTTATGTTATTGTTCCTCCACAATACTTTGATGGAAGCTATATCCTTTGTTCTCAGCTTGCGGACCTGTCGATCTAATATAGCCACTGGCACTTCTTCATATGATCGATCCTCTATAACTTGTACATATTTGATAGTGATGGCCCTAGAAGGGTCTCCAATACATTTCCTCAGCATAGATACATGGAATATCGGGTGGAAAAATTCCAATTCGGATGGCAATTCTAACTCATAAGAAACCTGTCCAATTCATCGAAGAATTTTGTACGGACCGATATACTGCGGACTCAGCTTACCCTTCTTCCCAAAATGCATGACACCCTTCATCAGCGAGATCCTCAAGAAAACCCAATCACCAACCTCAAACTCCAGATCCCCACGTTGGACATCGGAATAAGACTTTTGCCTACTTTGTGCCGTCCACAACCGCTCTTGTATCAATTTCACCTTCTCAATGACTTGGTGAATCAATTCTGGCCCATATAGTTCTGTTTCACCGACTTCGAACCATCCAAGTGGTGATCTACATCTCCTCCCATATGGTGCCTCGTGTTGGGCCATTTTAATACTGGAATTGTAGCTATTATTGTAGGCAAATTCTTTGAGTGGAAGATGGTTATCCCAACTCCCCTTGAAATCCAGAACACATGCTCGTAGGAATCTTCAAGTGTTTGAATGGTACGTTCATCCTGTCCGTCAGTCTGTGGTTGGAATGCAGTGCTGAGATTAATTTGTGTGCCTAAACCCTTCTGAAACGACCTCCAAAAGTTATCCGCAAATTGCGCTCCTCGGTATGATATAATAGATACCGTCACACCATGAAGCTTAACAATTTCCTTGATATACAACTTCGCATAATCTTCAACTGTGTAAGTTTTCTTAACTGGCAGAAATGGGCACATTTTGTAAATTGATCAACTATACCCCATATGGAGTCAAACTTATGATAAGAGCGAGGTAATCCAATAATGAAGTCCATATTAATCACCTCCCATTTCCAGGTAAGAATCTCTATATTCTGAAGCAATCCATTGGGTTTTTGATGTTCGATTTTTACTTGTTGACAATTAGGATCATTAAGAAGGGACGGGTAACAGCACGCATAGAGATCGCCAAATAAACTCGCTTAATAACCGCTAAGGGGTAGGGTAAAGGATAGATATAGATATGATGACCGGTGCGCTAATGCCACGTGTAGCCCCTCACTGAGGAGTGATTACCGGACATTTCATTGATGTTATCCTATAGGATAAATAACTTAGGACTCCCCTATCCCCTACATATGTGTGCTTAGACCATAAATCTTTCAAAACTTTATTACATATGTGTGCTTAGACTGCGAATCTTTTTCAAAACCATTACTTGTTTCCATGTGTATACTTTGACTGCCTGTTTGCTACTTGCTTGAATTCACAAAGCTTGTTTGGCCGGGAACCACAGTTGTGGACTTTGAGGGGTGCCTAACACCTTCCCCTTGGAGTAATTTCTATCCTTTACCCAATCTCTGGTAATTCAATTAGTGTTCATGTGACCCTTAATAGGTGCCCTAACGCACCTTAATTCCTTAGGTGGAGACTCTTCAAATCCTTCACATCCCTTATCCCAAAAGGAAATGAGTTGTCCCAATAATGTCAAAACCCCTGACCAATCCGAAAAGAGAGGAAAAAGGGGGGCGCAATAGTGGGGGAGCTGCGTCTACATGTCTATGAGGACCTACAGCTTGACATCCAACGTCCACAAACAAAAAGGACGTCAGTACGAATAAAGAACTGAGTATGTAAGGCAGGAAAGTATAAGTAAGAACAGTAATGTAAACAGCGATAGAGAATATACAACCTCTAACATCTGGGTACCTCTGAAGGCTACTGAGATGAAATGCGTGATATATACATATATATATACATAAACTTTTAAAACATACGCCTCTGTGGGAATCATCTTCATTATATCGTACCCGGCCGTAATAGGCTCTGTAAAACGTACTCGACCACGTGGAGCTCAGTAAAACCCAACTGATCAGTGGTTGCACAATAGGTTTCATACCCGGCCGGCTATAGCGCGTCTCAGTAGAGTAATAGATACATATATATAATGCATGTTGGACTTATTGGAATCATATTCTGAACCTTTCGGAGTGACGTAAGGTCGGTATTCTCCGTACACATTATTAGGACTAACTCTTCCTCAAGAATCTTATAAGAATCAGGAAGTACCAACAACATCGATAACATAAGAATAAGAGAAGCAACCTCAATATCAATTGTTCCATAAGAAGGGAAGCAATGTAAGTACTGCTGGCTTCTAAGAGTAAAATATTTTTGGAAACTCGTTCATTACCTTATATACAATCGGAGACGTGCAAAAGAAGCAAAGGGATAGCCTCACATACCTTGTATATATATACTGCCCAACCTCAAGCTATGAAAATGCCACGACTCCTTAGTCTACAATAAGAGAAACGACACTATCGTTATCGTTTAAGTGTCGTAACTATTATGTATCGACCACAACATATTTTATGATGAAACGTACAGCCCCTCCCCTATATATATGACTTCACACATGTCAAAACAATCACCAAACATCCCAAACAACATCAATAATAATCATATTGAGCCTCCCAAAACCGTCCACCAACCAACAACATTACTACCAAGCCTTTCGATATATACTTCACAAATTCTAGCTTCAATTACTTAGCTGCAACTTGGAAAATCTTAAATACATGTAGACTAATAGGTTACTTACCTTTAAACAGAAAAAAAAACTCCAATTTGACCTTAATTGTCCACGAAATATCCCTCCAATATTGCCGCAAGAACAAGGAAGTGAAATCACCTAGGGTTGATATTAAAAACTTGAGGGAGTCTTAAACCACTTAAAACAACCTCCCACACGATCTGGAACAACACATAAATCAGAAACAACTAGAAGAACAAGAAACTTACTAGCGCCACGGGATTTTCGACACTTGATTTGTGTTGTTTGCCCTTTGTTTTAGTCTTGGATCATGAGAGAAATGTGATAGAGTGTTTATAGGGTTCTAAGGTCTGAATATACTGAAAAATAATTACTAAAAACGGGTTTGAGGCATCTCAT
>ML373584.1:135450-148526 GCA_005239525.1 Nicotiana knightiana | reverse complement strand
TTTATATTTTGAATGAATAAGTTTCCAAATCTTAAATTCAAAAGTTGATGAGTTGTAAAATAAGGATGAAAAGCTTTTCCACATATTGTGTTGACCAACACTACATTGTTACCAAATCCTCCATATTGCTTGTAAAGGAAGGAAACCATTAAATAAGTTTACTATTATTGGTAAAACAAGTAATATGTTTGAAAATTGCATACATATGGAATGTTGAAAGCTTGGTAAAGATATATGGTAAGTTGCTGAACAATCTGATAAATATAATTCCTATAGAAATGGACAAACATTAATTTATATGCCCATTATGTGTACATAGAGCTGTCAATATGGGTCGGACCAGGTTAGCCCAGCCCAGCCCACGTGGACTTTAGCAATGACGGGTTGGGATGGGCTAGCCCACCATTTTGATGGGCCTTATAATGGTCAGCTCATCCTAGTCCATTATGGGCTGCGGGGCCCCACGTGGCCGGCCCATAAATTTTTAAAATATAATTTTATATTTTTTTTAAGTTATAACCTAAATAAAGATAAATATTTAAACTTCAAAAAATAATTTATAGAAAATTTTTTGAAAAACTTAATAATTTTTATATAAACACTAAAAAAATAAAAGACAAGACTATACTTCATTCACTAAAAGTCAAAACTCAAAACAAACTATTCAAGAGAACGTCCATGACGCTTATGAGATATACAACACGTCATTTTCATCAAACACATTTGAATCTGCTTGTAACAAGATTGTCTTAACATCTTCACTTTCATCTACAATTCATATGCAATATTAATTAGTTAAATACTAAGAATAATTAAATTTTAAAAACTAATAATATTCAAATTCACATTTGAGTTTGGGAAAAGCCGTACGGCCAATTTCGAGTAGTAACAAGTATTTGGATATTTTCATGACGGATGCAACTTTTGTACTTTCTCAAAACAGATCCGCCAATGCTAAATGCTAATTCTGATACTATAGTGGTAATAGGATTACTAAGTATAGCACGCGCCATCACTAAAAGATCAGAATATTTCAAGAATGGTCCTTCCAATACATGACAACATCCATCTCTTGGAACTTCTCAAGATCAAGCTTTGGTTCCTCTAGGTAAAAATTCAATTTTGACTTTACATCGCTAGAGGCAGTATACATTCTATATTTCATATATTTTAAATAAAAAAAATTTATTAAGCCCAAGGGCCGGCCCAGCCCAGCCTCAGTCAAGTCTCACGGGCCAGGGGCTTACTTGGACGGGGCTTAAAAGCCTCATTTTTAAATGAGCTCCAAAAACACTAGCCTAACCCTACTAAATCACGAGTTGGGTTGGGCTGACCCAAAGGGCCAAACTCATATTGAGGACTCTATGTGTACACTGTAATGTAGTGGAGTACTATATTCAAGAGAAAACAGGACCAAGCAAAACCTTTTTTTCTTTCTGAGATTCTTTTTACAACAACCCACGTGTTTGGTATGATAGAAATATTTTCTAACTACATTTGTTTACCGAAAAATAGGTCATTTTTTTCATTATTTGGTTGTAAAAAAATAGTTTTCCACTGAATGAGGAAAATGACCTCCCTTAGTAATGGATGGAAGTTATTTTGTTTTACAACTATCTCAACTTAACTTCGTATATCTTCTCCAATAAATTATTTTTAACATTTAATCCTCATAAAATTTATCTCAATACTATTCCGATTTATTAACATTATTATCATTTGTTAATAAATTCACTACTAAAAAAAGGGAGGGAAATCGATTGTCAAAATCGTCCGATGTTAGTAGGTAATTGGCGAAATCGATCGAAAATCGATCGATTCATGGAGGTTGGTAATCGTATGGTCGGTAGAGCCAACCGACCGACTTCAGTCGGTATTTTTCGATCGTTTTCGATTGGTTAATTAAATTCCACAAATAAAAAGAAAAAATTTGCCGAAAAAATCGACCGAAGTAGGCTGGTATTTTTCTATCGAAGTCTGTCAATATTTTTAATTATGTAATTAAAAAATGCACCATCTGGGGAATCGAACCGGGGTCTATATTGTGGCAGGATACTATTCTACCACTAGACCGGCTGGGAATCGAAGTTGGTCGGTTTTATAAAAAAATTAAAAATTAAAATATTTTGAAAAAACGACCATTTGCGATCGATTTTTTGACCGATTTTCTAACCGACCGAAGTCAGTCGGTTGGTCAGCCGTGATTAGTTTTGGCCTAATTTTTAGTTGTGATTTAAATATTCTTTTCAGAAAATATTTTTGTCACACCTCCTTTTTCTTGAAAGAGGGGTAAGCGAGTTTTTCCAATCAAAGTGACATTAATCGAATGAGATTATTTATTTATTCACAGTCACGACTTGGGATAATTATATGGTGTTCCAAGTCACCAGTTTATTTTAAATCCCAAATCGAGGAAGTTTGACTCTGTTTAAAGTTTGTGAAACAAGAAAACTGGTAAGGAATTTTGTTAATACGGGAGAACGTGTAAGGCATTCCCGGATTCCGTGGTTCTAGCACGATCGCTTAATGATTCATACTTGGCTTATTTGATCTAATTACTCTTTTTAGGACCTATATGTATTTATTCTTTACCGCTTTTAATTATTTAATTTATCTAAAGGATTACCTTAATGCGAGTTACGCGTACGTATACCCGTTTAGTTTGGTGTGTCAAAAATTATGTCACGCTTACGTGTACATAATTCAGGATATTTTGGGTTATTTTTTAAAAAAATAGTTAAAGTCGCGCAAACGCATACCTTTGATTTATTTGAAAATCGAAATCAGGTCACGCGAACATGTACATAATTACTATAGTAGTTTAAAATTCGTGTCTAAAAGCATTTCTACGAGAAGAACTAAAGAATAATCATGTCAAACTTGATATAAGTGAACAATTACTGTAAATCCAAACCTGAATAAAGTAAATTTATCGCAAGGCAAAGCCATGGTTAACTTGTCATTTTTTATTAAACAATATGCAAACATTCTGCTAAAGAAATTATTATGATTACAAAAACTAAGATAGATAAATGATTTTAAACTTCAACAAAACTCAAAAAGCACATGACATCATAGAAAATCTTTTCTTTGTAGTGTATTTAATATATGTCCAAAAATCAGCTAGTTTCTTAATGCACACTTAGCATTGTATCTTTATGATCAAAGATCATCTAACAGAAAATGCCAATTCAAAATTGAAAAGGAAAGCACCAATCAATCAACAAATCAAACAAAAACTCACCTCACAAAAATGAACCGAAAGCCCAAAGTAAGGACAGATTCAAATAGAACCGACTTTGATTTTGGAACTCTGCTTGTATGTGCTTTATATAGATGAATATGAAGTAAAATTACAGCAACTTGAAGATTGTAGAACTTTCGACCAGAAAATTTTCCATCGACCACCGCAGGGGACCTCGTCGGCAACTTCGAAACTCGGCTGAACTTGGGTTTTTTTTTTGGCTATTTGACAGCTGATTTTTGCTTTTTCTTGGCTTGTTTTCGTTGTTGATTTTCAGCTTTTCATGACTGAAAATGGGCTGGAAGTGGGTGACTTCTTTAGCACCATTTAAGGCTAAATATTGGGGGGTTTGTTTGCGGCTGGTTTGAGTGAGTTTTTGGTTGAGGGTGGTGGCTGAAAGATGGAGGAGGTGAGTCACTGGTGTTAGCTTTTCCGGCTGGACGCCAGCAGCTATGAGGTTTAAAGGGTTTAAAGGGCGTTGCTGATGAAGCATCCCTCTTAGGTGATTAGGAATTAAGGTCCTTTTCTCATCTTTTAATAGAATCGAAGGTAGTTTCTTTGAAGAAAGCAACCGCCGTCCTCTCTTTTAGGGAACTTTTTTCTTCCTCTTTTTTCAGTGTTTATATATAGTAGTAGGTATACAGATTAATTGATGGTCAAGAAAAAGAGTGTGTATAGGCATGTGAGTTTTTAGAAAGAGTATGTGAGTTTGTTACAAAGGATAAGGAAGAATCTTGTCACATGGAAATGACTCATTACTAAAAATGAATATCAAGAAAATATAACTTTTTGTGATTTTTAATTTTCTTAAATAAAACCTACTAAAAATGAAATAAAGGAAAAAATATGTAGATTAAACTCAAATAATGTTTACATACTAAAAAGTGGTGAAATTTTTTATTTTGGTCAAAAATTAGGTGCTCACATCATGCCCCTCTTTGCTTGAAAACATGAAAAGTTTTCAGGCAAAGACAAAGTGAGCCGTGTGACTAATTTTTTTACTAAACCTTTATTCAAAAGGGAAAATAAATAAAGGAAGGGGTGCAATCGATTCCTGGTTTTGGACAACCTACATATCCCGAGTTATAAGGGAATTAGGTCGCGTGTAGTTTAAGAAGATTGATGGAGTGATGAGTTCGAGAGTCGAGGCTCCGGTCCGCGGTCCCGTTATTACAAAAAATGTAAAGAACTAAACAAGCCTATTAGCTATGAATTACAAGATTCATATCTATGAGTCTTCTGAAGCTTGATCTTGAGTCTTGAAGGGTTCTTCATTCAGATTTTTGGTTTTAATCTTGATGCTTGTTAGCTGCATGTCACGACCCAAATTTCCCTCCGTTGGGTATCGTGATGGATCCTAGTCTTAGGGGCTAGGTAAGCCTAACATTTCCACTGAACAACAACCACAATAAAGTAATTATAATAGTCTCGATATAGACATCTTGACAGAGTTTACAATTTTGCAAAACCCGGTAAATACAAGTCATAAGCTCTACGAAATATTTCTATCAAATCTAAATACAACTGTCTAGGAATAAGTAAGTACAATTGAATAGAAATAAAACAGGAAGGTAACTCCGAATCATGCGAACGCAGCAACAGGTTACCTTGAGTCTCCTCAGCAATGACATGCGCAACTACTAACAACAATAACCTGGATCTGCATACAAAAATGTGTAGAAGTGTAGTATGAGCACACCACAGCGGTGCGCAGTAAGTATCAAGACTAACCTCGGTGAAGTAGTGATGAGGACTAGTCAAGACACCACTGGTGTAAAAAGTAAAAAGACTAAATGTACCAATGACCGAAACATAATATCTATCTAAAGATTTTTCGATATAAATAACGGTATGATCGAATAATACGGAAGAAAACTCAATAATTACGGAAAACAGACAGCATAATAGAAATACACAAAGAGAATGGAAAGAATGCAAGCCAAATATCGGGAACCACGACCCAATAAAATATTAGCAACTCAGCACTGCATCAATTTATTCATGTCAGGCGTTAGCAAATAAACTCAATAAAACTGGTCAAACTTTAGAGTGAAAACCTTTAAATCGTGAGTTTATTTAGAAATCTTTAAAGATATAATCATTTCAGAATAGAGAAATTTTTTCTTTGAAACATACTTTCTGTGAATGTATATTTATATATTTTTATATAGATAAAATCTTTAAAACATAGTCTCTTCAAAATACGTGGTGTTCAAATATACTTTCCCAAATACTGCTTTTTCAAATATCATCAAAATACGTGATATTCAAAATATACTTTCCCAAATACTGCTCTTTCAAATATCATTTTTTTCTGCAAGACAAATACTTTTCAAATATACTTTCGAAATAGAAGTCCTTCGGACATAACTTTTCCTGGAGATAATTGCTTTTCAGCTATACTTTTATATATATATATATATATATATATATACATTATATATATATATATATATATATCTTCCGATCCAAATCTCCTCAATGATAAAACCACTGGAACTCAGTTCACAACTCAGAATTCGTCATGCAATGCAGTACAGGAGGAAAGCTCCCGGAATCTTGTCCGTAATCCCAATTTAAATATGCAATGCAGTACAGGGTGAAAGCTCCCGGATCTCTGTCTGTAGTTCCAATTTAAATATGCAGTGCAGTACAGGGGAAAAGCTCCCGGATCTCGGTCCATAATCCTAATTTAAATATGCAATGTACCCACTGAGGAAAAACAACCAGAATGCGACAGAAACAACATATATTGCCACAACTGACGCAAAAGCAAACAAGACCGAATGCAAAGTGCGATGAGCAAATAAATACAAAGACTTAAATAAAAAAAAGGTAAAAACTCACTCATAAGAAGTAGCCACTAAAAGGAATGCCAAGCACAAGATAAAACAACATAACGAGGGGAAAACAAGACTAATATAGAAACGATTCTATATATTCAAGTTCGCAACCAAGAAACCAAATCATCCCGTCAAGAGAATCAGTTATAACCAATCTCACTTAGACAATTAGCTTCACCGAATAAACTCAGTTTGAACAAATGATCAGTAAATAGGCAACATCAAAGAATACCATCAACATGGGCGGTCATCAATTAAACCTAAGTAGTACTTAAGAGGAAAATCATTTAAATCACAATGTACGACTCACGAGCATGCTTGACCAACGGATAGATATTCCAATTACTTGTTAGACATTTATAAGACGAGATTATACTAGTTTTAGTCACATAGGCAACGTATGAAGAAAGATATAGTTTAGCGGTAGGAAGAACAAAGTCTTCATTTAAGTCAATTATGATCATATAAGAAACAAGGAATGCTAGGAAAGTACTTCTAATTTGAGTAGGGAGAGATGAACTACAAATCAGGAATTTAAATATAACAATTTCAATTCATACGCGGGGAACATAAGGACCTAAAAATTCCTAAAGGAAAATATATTTGCAAATAAGTCCGAGTACGCACTTGTCACCTCGCGTACGCGGACTAAAATCAACATAGAAGACTCAATCCTAAGGGGCAGTTCACCCACACAAGGTTAGGCAAGATACTTACCTCAAAGACGACAACCCGGTACTCAAAAATAGATTTCTTGGGCGGGAAGGCCTCCAGACGACTCAAAATCAACTAAAACAACTTCAAAATACATATAAAATGTATAAGGAACGATTGCGAATAATAAAGTTTCAATCTTTGTAAATTTATAAAAACCGACCCAAAAGTCGACCTTTAGGCCCGCACCTCGGAACCCGATAAATTTTACAAAAACCGATTACCCATTCCGATACGAGTTCACCCATACTAAATTTATCCAATTCCGATAACATTTGGTCAGTCAAATCATGAATTTTTATTTTTGAAGTTTTCTTTCAAAACTCACAATTCCCTCAATCCAAAACACAAATTAAATGATAAAAACAAGAACTAGTTCATGAAATATAATTAGTTATAGTAGAAGAACACTCACCCACTCGATTTGTGTGAAAAACCCTTAAGGAATTTCCCAAAACCGAGTTCTAGAAGTCAAAATATGTTTAAAATGGTGAAACCCTCGATTTTGGAAACTTATATTCTGCCCAGGTGTTTAAAGCGTCGCGATCGCGTGAAATTATTTGCGATCACGTAGAGGAAAAAATATCAATGGTCAAAATGACTTATACGATTGCGAAGGTACATATGCGATCGCATAAGAGGAATTATCTGCTAGCCCAATCGTCACACTACACGATCGCGAATCTCGGAATGCAATTGCGTAGAAGGGAGTAATCTAATGCTCAAATGTGGAAATCACTGTGCGAACGCGTGCCAATGGAGGAGAACGCGAAGAAGGAAANGGGGGGGGGGGGTCCAAAGCAACACTATGCGATCGCGACTTCATCTATGCAATCGCATAGAAGGAAACCAGATGACAGTTCTCAGCAGTGGAAAAATGAGGAAAATGGACCCGAAACCTATCCGAAACACACCCGAGGCCCCCGGGACTCAAAACCAAATATACACAGAACCTCAAAAACATCCTACGGACTTATTCGAGTAATCAAAACACCAAAATAACATCATAAACACTGGATTAAATCTCCAAATCCATAAAAATTCTCAAAACTTTTTAAACTTTTAATTTTGCATTTAATGTCCGAATCACGTCAAACCAAGTCCGTTTCTTACCAAATTCCACAGATATCACATATAAGCCATATCAAACCTGTATCGGGCTCCAGAACCATGATACGGGCCCGATATCACAGGTTTCACCTCAAATTTCATTTTCAAAAACTTTTATATTTTTCAGAAAACATATTTCTTTAAAAATTCATTTCTCAGACTTGGGACCTCGGAATTCGATTCTGTGCATATGCCCAAGTACCATATTTTCCTACGGACTCTCTGGGACCGTCAAATCACGCGTCCGGGTCCGTTTACCAAAAACGTTGACTGAAGTCAACTTTATTCAAATTTATAATACAAAATTATCATTTTTATCAGTTTTTCACATAAAGGCTTCCCGGCTACACGTCCGGGCTGCGCACGCAAATCGATGTGAGATAGAAGGAGGTTTTCACGACCTCGGAACATAGAATTAGCTAAAATATACAGAATGAAATTTTGGGTCATCACAATCTCCCTCTCTTAAACAAAAGTTCGTCCTCGAACGTGCTAAGATTCACTTTTAACTCAGCCAATCACTGATTGCGCATTTCCAACACACACCCGCGGGTGATCCCACGCCACCCCAACCTACATAAGCCTGATGACACCATCGCAACTGCAATATAGCCTTCTTATCACCATCGATAAGCCTCATATCTCAATTCCTCACCTTCTACTCATTTCCAAAAGATCCGATTCTAAATCCATATCCGGCATTAGCCTCAACAAGCTGCATCAACTCAAGTTTACGCCCATAAGGCACGGCCACGCAACATAGCACATCAAACATAGGCTCAATAGCACTATTGATCAAAATGATTGCCCGAAATCAACTCAACATTGGAAATTAGTCCAACATATGGAAGAACTCTGTTTCCAGATCCCGTAATACCGATAATGATGCAATAAACGCGAAGACCTCATCATTAGACGCCCGAAACACCGAGTCCCAGCTAACACCACCGGGCACACATCCCGCAAGCTAAACTAAAGAAGCACACAACGAAATGACTGTGTATGAAAATAGAAGCATATAAAGGTACTATCAAACAAGCCCATAGGCATTACACTCTATCAATGCTGACTTACCAAAGCAATATAACAAGGAAGAAGCAAAGCATATGAACAAATCACAAGGATTCCATCTTTATAAAAATTCTACCGTGGTACTCAGCCCGGTCCAAACATATCAAATCACAAAGAATCACGAGGGTTTCGCCCTCAACTCTATGACACATGTCGAATATATATCATACCAGTAGAGATATCCTGCTAATTCATCTCGGCTAACAAAATTACAACGCTCACTTACTCACATCTCAATGGAGTATCAAATCACAGCTCGAAAATAAAATACTCGGGAGAATCAAATAAAGCTTACCGCGAGGGATGGCATGGACTCACTTCTAGTTTCACCACTAGCAAGGATGGATAAAACAATGATAGACACGGGCTACTGCTCATAGAATCTCCCAACAGGAACAAGCACAAAAATAGAGTGCAAAACATGAAACTCACTCATAAATGAAACAACAAATAATGGAAACTCGTCCTGACCAACATGACTATAGTGAAATACAATGGTACCCCACTTGAGCACATCAAGCCATACCTGGGTGATGATATCTGGCACGACGACCTCTAGCCTACTATATGCAACACGTCAACAGGTCGGCCCTCCCCCTCTTGGGCGCCCTCTACCCACCTGAATACCCTGCTATAACACACCTTACCTGAATCCTGGAACAATCTCTAACCACATGGCTAACATCTCCATATTGAAAACAATCTCTCTGCCGACGTGGCTGTGGAAGACATACAATACGGATCCTCCCAGGCCCATGAGTACCTCAAAAGCTCCCATGCGAAGCTGGTAATGCAACTGAACTGGTTGACCCAAAATTCTCTACCATGCCCGAGTCCCTCAATAAATCTACGGACTCGCCTCCTAACTGAAGCAACCAAGTGAGGTGTATATCTGGCCAACTCACTGAATCTAACGGTATACTCCAAAAGTGACATAGCGCCCTGACGTAATTGCTCAAACTCCGTGCGCCGTACATCTCGACGGAACTAAGGTGAAACCTACCTCAAAGCATCTCCAAAAACTGAATCCATGCTAGTGAAGCTAACTCGGCCAGGTGACCCCAACTCATATGCCGTCACTACTGATCAACCCACTACTCTGGACCTGAGATGTGACAAAAGCAATCCCGCTTGTCTCCACAATATCCAAAGTACGAAGAATATAGGGACACTCCTCGAGGAAACCCTGGGAATTATTTGCCGCCAATCCACTGAAAGATAGAAGGGTGGTAATTCCAGTACCCCTCAATTCCAAGGTACTCTTCCTCCGATGCTGCTACCCTGACCATGGCTGAACTAAAACCAGATGTCGTGCTGTCATAACAACTGGAACATGACCAATATGATCTCGCTGCTCTGGAGTCTAGACGGTGGGAGTCTGAACTCCTCCCCTAATCCGTGAAGCAACTGGTGCACTAGAATCAACCCTGCCTGAGTTAATGTACCAATTGTACTCAAAAAACTATGCTCCGGCCTCTTGAAGTCCAGGGTAGCAACAGGCACCCCCAATACCTGTTCCCCAACTAGAAATACTAGCGACTCCTCAACGACTGCTCTGGTAGGCATCTTAACTGCGGCACGTGCTCTTTGTTGGCCTCTATCTCTGACCCTTGCGACGTTTGCTTCGGGTGACATCATCAGGAACCGCAGATCGTGTCCTCACCATCAGTGAGAGAATGGTACGATAATTTCAAATTTCAAGATCAATCAACTCGCACGATAGGAATGAAGGAAGGGAAATTGTCCTAATATTTCCGTAGACTCTCGAAGATAAGTACAAACGTCTCCGTACCGATCTGCAAGACTCTACCAAACTCGCTTATGACTCGTAGCACCTATGAACCTAGACCTCTCATACCAACTTGTCACGACCCAAATTTCCCCTGTTGGGTATTGTGATGGAACCTAATCTTAAGGACTAGGTAATCCTAACATTTCCACTGAACAACAACCACAATAAAGGAATTATAACAGTCTCGATATAGACATCTTGACAGAGTTTACAATTTCCCAAAACCTGGTAAATACAAGTCATAAGCTTTACGAAATCTTTCTATCAAATCTAAATACAACTGTCTAGGAATAAGTACAGTTGACTCTGAAGCCTGCGAACGCAGCAACAGGTTACCTTGAGTCTCCTCAGCAATGATTTGCACAACTACTAACAACAATAACANATATATATATATATATATATATATATCTTTCAATCCAAATCTCCTCAATGATAAAACCACCAGAGCTCAGTCCGCAACTCAGAATTTGTCATGTAATGTAGTATAGGGGGAAAGCTCCCGAAATCTCGTCCATACTCCCAATTTAAATATGCGATTCAGTACAGGGGGAAAGCTCCCGGATCTCTGTCCGTAGTCCCAATTTATNGACTAACCTCGGTGAAGTAGTGATGAGGACTAGTCAAGACACCACTGGTCTAATAAGTAAAAGAACATAAATGTACCAATGACCGAAACATAATATCTATCTAAATATTTTTCAATATAAATAACAGTACAATCGAATAATACGAAAGAAAATTCAATAATTACGGTCAACGGACAACATAATCGAAATACGCAAAGAGAATGGAAAGAATGCATGCCAAATGTCGGGAACCACAACCCAATAAAACATTAGCAACTCAGCACTGCATCAATTTATTCATGTCTGGCCTTAGCTAATAAACTCAATAAAACTAGTCAAACCTTCGAGTGAAAATCTTTNCTGATTCCCTTGCCGGGATGATTTGGTTTCTTGGTTGCGAACTTGAATATATAGAATCGTTGCTATATTTGTCTTGTCTTCCCCTCGTTATGCTGTTTTATCTTGTGCTTGGCATTCCTTTCAGTGGTTACTTCTTATGTGTGAGTTTTTACCATTTTTGTGATTTAAGTCTTTGTATTGATTTGCTCATCGCACTTTGCATTCGGTCCTGTCTGCTTTTGCGCCGGTTATGGCAATATATGTTATTTTTGTCGCATTCTAGTTGTTTTTCCTCAGTGGCTGCATTGCATATTTAAATTGGGACTACGGACTGAGATCCGGGAGCTTTCCCCCTATACTGCACTGCATATTTAAATTGGGACTACGGACAGAGATCCGGGAGCTTTCACTCTGTACTGCATTGCATATTTAAATTGGGACTACGGACAGAGATCCGGGAACTTTCCCCCTGTACTGCATCGCATATATAAATTGGGACTACGGACAGAGATCCGGGAGCTTTCCCCCTGTACTGAATCGCATATTTAAATTGGGAGTATGGACGAGATTTCGGGAGCTTTCCCCCTATACTACATTACATGACAAATTCTGAGTTGCGGACTGAGCTCTGGTGGTTTTATCATTGAGGAGATTTGGATTGAAAGATATATATATATATATATATATATCTTTCAATCCAAATCTCCTCAATGATAAAACCACCAGAGCTCAGTCCGCAACTCAGAATTTGTCATGTAATGTAGTATAGGGGGAAAGCTCCCGAAATCTCGTCCATACTCCCAATTTAAATATGCGATTCAGTACAGGGGGAAAGCTCCCGGATCTCTGTCCGTAGTCCCAATTTATATATGCGATGCAGTACAGGGGGAAAGTTCCCGGATCTCTGTCCGTAGTCCCAATTTAAATATGCAATGCAGTACAGAGTGAAAGCTCCCGGATCTCTGTCCGTAGTCCCAATTTAAATATGCAGTGCAGTATAGGGGGAAAGCTCCCGGATCTCAGTCCGTAGTCCCAATTTAAATATGCAATGCAGCCACTGAGGAAAAACAACTAGAATGCGACAAAAATAACATATATTGCCATAACCGGCGCAAAAGCAGACAGNTTTCGGAATAGAGAAATTTCTTCTTTGAAACATACTTTCTCTGAAAGTATATTTATATATTTTTATAAAGAGAAAATCTTTAAAACATAGTCACTTCAAATTACATGGTGTTCAAATATACTTTCCCAAATACTGCTCTTTCAAATATCACTTTTTTCTGCAAGACAAATACTTTTCAAATATACTTTCGAAATAGAAGTCCTTCGGACATAACTTTTCCTGGAGATAATTGCTTTTCAGCTATACTTTTATATATACATAAATATAT
>ML373584.1:99780-126244 GCA_005239525.1 Nicotiana knightiana | reverse complement strand
GTACCTAAAAAGAATGGAAAATGGAGAGTATGCGTAGATTATACTGACTTAAATAAAACATGCCCCAAATATTCATTCTCATTACCACATATAGATCAAATGATTGATGCCACCGCAGGTCATGAATTGTTAAGCTTTCTAGATGCGTATTCTGGTTATAATCAGATTAAAATGGATCCCTCAGAAGAGGAAAAAACCTCCTTTATTACAAACAGGGGGACTTACTGTTATAAAGTCATGCCCTTTGGCTTAAAAAATGCTAGAGCCACCTATCAAAGGCTAGTGATTAGGATGTTCCAGGAACATCTGGAATAAATGATGGAAGTTTACATCGATGACATGCTGGTAAAACCAACACGGGCGAAAAACCATTTCCATCACCTCTCTATTACATTTGGCATTTTACGTAGGTACAATATGAAGCTGAATCCAGAAAAATGTGCTTTTGGCGTAGAATTAGGTAAATTCTTTGGTTTCTTTGTATCAAACAGGGGAATAGAGGTAAATCCTGATCAAATTAAAGCTATAGAATAAATACCCGATGTGCTTATAAACAAAAAAGAAGTTCAAAGACTAACGGGAAGGATTGCATCCTTAGAAAGATTTATTTCCAAATCTTTCGAGAAAAGTTTTAAAGTTTTTGCAGTTCTCAAAAAGCAAAATCGGTTCGAATGGATCGAATAATGTCAACATGCTCTCAAAGACCTAAAGGCTTATATATCAAAACCTCTGTTGATGTCAAAGTGAAAGGAGGGGGAGAGGCTATACGTCTACCTTGTTGTCTCGAAAATTGCTGTAAGTGCAGTATTGGTAAGGGAGAATAAAGGTAAACAATCTCCCATTTATTATGTAAGCAAGACATTACTAGATGTTGAAACTAGATATCCACATCTAGAAAAATTAGCCTTAGCTCTAATCATGGCATCCAGAAAATTAAGGCCATACTTTCAATGTCATCCAATCACAGTTGTGACCTCGTATCCATTAAGAAACATACTGCATAAACAAGAACTATCAGGAAGATTAGCCAAGTGGGCCATAGAATTAAGTGAGCATGAAATAATATATCAGCCTAGGACTGCAATCAAGTCTCAGGTTTTAGCTGATTTTGTTGTTGACTTTAGTAATAGCATTGTCCCTGAAGTGGAAAAAGAGTTACAACTCTTCAACGGTGTTAATCCTGGTCTATGGACCCTACTTACCGATGGTTCTTCCAATATAAAAGGTGCCGGCTTAGGCATAGTCTTAAAATCACCCACGGGTTAAAAGACACGACATGGTATCAAATGTTATCCTATAACTAACAATGACGCAGCGTACGAAGCTGTTATTGCAGGATCAGAACTCGCACGAGAGCTTTCAATCCAGCAAATCGTGATCAAAAGAGACTCCAACTAGTAGTAAATCAGATGCAGGGGACTTACATCGCTCGAGAGACTCGGATTCTGCAATATCTGGAAAAGGCACGAGAGCTCGTGAGACAATTCAAAACATGGAAGGTTGTACCAATACCTAGAGAGGAAAATGTAGAAGCAGATGCATTATCTAACCTCGCAGCAGTCACAGAAGTAACAAACAAGGATAATGCAATTGTCGTTCATCTATTCCATTAAGCGATCGACCAAGATAGAAATGAGGTAACTTTCAACAATTTAACCTGGGATTGGAGAAACGAAATCTTAATTTTTTTACAGAATGGCACTGTACCTGAAGACAAGAAAACAGCTCAAGCACTTTGTCACAAAGCTGCACGGTACTGCCTCATTTGCAATTCATTATATCACAAGATGGTCAGAGGGCCCCTAGCAAAATGCCTCGGACCTAATCAAATGGACTTTTCGATGACAGAAGTCCACGAAGGACACTATGGAAATCACTCAAGGGCGAGATCCTTAGTCAAAAACCCTAATCAGAGCTGGATACTATTGGCCTAAGATGGAAGAAGAGGCCGAGAACTTCATATCCAAATGCGACAGGTGCCAAAGGTTTGCTAATAACATGCATCGACCATCGGAATTACTACATCAAATAATATCCCCACGGCCCTTCATGAAATGAGGTATGGACATAGTGGGGCCTCTTCCCACAGCTAAAGGACAGGTCGGGTTTTTTCTCGTGCTAACCGACTATTTACAAAATGGGTAGAGGCAGAAGCGTTCAAACATGTGCGAGAAAAGGAAGTTAAAAGTTTCTTATGGCGAAACATACTATGCCGCTTCGGGATACCAAAGAAGATCGTGTGTGATAATGGCCCACAATTCATAGGCTCGCAAATCACAGAATTCTTCGAAAGCTGGAAAATTAAACGAATCACTTCAATGCCATACCATCCCGTGGCTAATGGTCAGCCTGAGTCAATGAATAAAGTCATCATCAACAATCTAAAGAAGCGGCTAGATAGAGCTAAAGGAAACTGGCCTGATGAGTTACCAGCGGTACTATGGGCATACATAACAACTTCAAAAACAACCACAGGACAAACTCCGTTCGCGCTTGTCTATGGCTTAGAAGCCTTAATACCTGTAGAGATTGGCGAACCAAGCACAAGGCTAACAACAGCCACAGAGGAAGCAAACAACGACGAATTGAGAACCAATCTGGACCTGCTCGAACCACGGAGAGAAGCAGCACTGATACGGATGGCAGCTAAAAAAAAATCATAGAGCGTTATTACAGCCGTAAAGCTCATCTCAGGTACTTCGATATTGGGGACTTCGTCCTCAAAAAAGTCTTTCAATCAACGAAAGAAGCAGGCGCAGGAAAGTTAAATCCAAACTGGGAAGGACCCTATAAAGTCCGAGCTATAGCTAGGAAGGGTGCCTACGAGTTGGAAGCTATGGATAACAGAATCCTACCAACAAGTTGGAATGGCATTCACTTGAAGAAATACTACTTTTAAGGAAAAGAAGTACCCCCGGTCAGGTATCACATGTTCGATTTTATTTTGAACATTTAAAATTTTACTAACCATTTTAGATGATAGGCATAAGGCTAACCCATCACCAGATGATGATATTAGACCTGCAAACACGCGAGGAAGTAACTAAATTCCCAATCTAGGTTTACACTTTCTGATGGACGTTTTAAAGGGTTAAACAGTCATCATCTAAAAACTATATACCTTCGAGTCCCATATGTTTTTCCTTTTCAGGAAAAGGACCACAAGTAAGGAATAGTCAAGTGCTTGAGATTTCATTCTTCAAAGCTCAAACACTTGGGGGACTATACAGTATGGAAGGCGAAGACGAAGCAAAAAAGACTATCAAAAAGTCAAAGCTCGAGCCTGAAGATCCATCTACCCAACAAATTAAGTGATACGAGCAAAATCGAAAGCGCCAAAGACTCAAACACAAAGCCTCTAATCCAAAAAACCTTCGAACATGTTCAGGTTAAAAGGCAGAACGTGAGCCACGAGGAAGAAATGCGCATCTTTGTACTTATTCATATAGAAAAATGTTATCAAATAAAACAGTTACGTATGAAAGATCAAAATCCTTGTACTTGTTCAAAAAGCTATTGTCAAATAAAACAGTTACAGATGGAAGAGCATTTTTCTCATGCTTATTGAAAATTGTTGTCGACAAAAACAGTTACAGGTAAAAAACCCCAACTTGAATAAAAACTGTTACGAACGAAAAATAGTTGCTATGTTGTATTAACTCGAAAAAACTGTTACATACGAAAAACAGTTACGAAATACAAGTGTATATCAAATCCGTTAAAAGAAAACAATTGCAACATGAGTTTTAGACGATAATCAAACACGTTTTGTGAAAGTTCAAGGAAAAAACTTTCCTAAGAAACATTCTTAAACATGTGAAAAATTCCTATCACTCTATTGCATTATTACACCTTTATGAAGTTGAGACGTCTTCTTCATTAAGTGTCGATAAAAAAAAGGGCCCTATTTCATAAATTATGCCTACTACAAAAATGCACACATTTAATATGACACCGTGCCTATTACGAAAAGGTATGAGTAATTTAAAGCATTCTATATGCAAAACTCAGAGGTAAAACTAAAACCTCGAAAAATAAACATGCAAAAGACTTAAAGAGTGAAACAGAAACTCAACGGAAAACAAAAGTCATACTTGCATTAATATATTAAAACGGATAAGTAAAAACTAAGTATTAACTTATACTTAGCCATATAGAGTTTTTTATACATTGAGGTGCCCCTAAGTTGTCATTTGGGGACTTTAAAGAGATCAAAATTTACCCCCGATGGGACTGAGGTAACCACCAATTGAGACAAAAAAAAAAAGGGGAGGAACCAACTTCTTAAACTTCAAAAAAAGGGAGGAACCAACTTCTTAAACTTCATCAAGAGGGGGGTTGACTTCACTGGCATAAGGAGCAGGAGCGGCTTGGGACGAAGATACTTGAGCAGCAAGAGCCTCACCTTCAGGTGAAGAGAGATTCTGACCTTCTTGATCCTTCTCAATGGACTCCTTAATTTTTGCAAGTTCAGCATTAAGGTCGAAATTCTCTCGGCTCATTTCAGTCAATGTGTAGAGGCGAGAGTTCATATACGCCCAACTAACATCGACAGCTGCCCTGTATTCAAGAGCTTCGTAATCCTTCTCCCATATCATAACTTCAGCTCTTAGTTCATCCCTCTCAGCCACAGCAGCATCATTAGAGGCCCTTAAAGGAGCGAAAGAACTTTCCAGGAATTCAACTTTCTCCAAAGAGTTGCGGAGATCCTCCTGGGTCTGAGTAAGATATTGCACTAGTTCGCCCTAATACTCCTCCTTTTGGTCTAGTAAGGCCTTCAAACTCCTGACGTCTTCAGAGGCACGAGATATCTGCTCCGCGAATGAGGACTCTAGGACGCTCTTATCCTTGTCTGCCTGATTAGAGGATGCCTTCTCCACAGCCAACTCTGCCGTCATGACCCTCACCTGTTGCTCCAAGTTACCTGCTTCAGCATACCACTCCTTTACTTCCTGCTCCGTATGAGAAATCTTTTTCATAAGCTCCGTGCCAATAAGATTGATCTACAAAAGAAAGCCAATTAGATATGGTAAATACATGTACAAGGATGAACACAACAAAATGCATTTTACCTTTAAAGAAGTATGCACGATTTCATTAGCCCATGTAAGGGAGTTGTGGCTATCCAACTTAGCTCTCTATGTCGGGCCTATAAACGGTTTTAACCACACATCAGGCTGACCAAAATTTTTAAAGAGACTACCCTCTGCTGGAACTTCTATCATCACTTGCCTCATCTCTCTGCTGGAAGATCCTACTTCTGTAACAGAAGGCACGGAAGCAGGTAAAGATGCAGGAGCCACGGGCGAGGAAGTCTGAGGGGCCGAAAAAGCCACGGGAGAGGGAGCAACGACAGGAGCAGGAATAGCCACGAGAGCAGGAGAAATAACTGGAATAGTTGAAGGGAGTTCTCTAAGAGAATGAGACAAAACAGCCAAGGGAGCTTCATCAGCAACATAACCAAAACTTTCACGGAACAATTGGCCAACAGATTCACGCACGGGAGAAGGAGTAGCATTCTCGGAGGCAGTTTGTCCAACTTCAGGCATGGAAGGCACAATGACATGTGTAGACTCGTCGTCTGAGATCACCTTCCTTCTGCATCACCTATGGACCAAAGTGCCCTTCTCTTCCTCCTCTTCTCCCGAGGTCCTTGACCCACCTGCTTTTCTCTTTGATGAAGAAGAGCCAGAAATGATCTTATGGGCCTGAGCCAGGGATAACTTGGGAACAGACGCGGATGCAGAAAATCCATGAGCAGGAAACCCTACCAAAAGGAAAGGGTGAAATGATGCTCAAAGGAATGAATAAGTACAAATAAAAACTTCACGTACCATGAGTCTTAACTCTCCAACAAAACCTCTCAGAGAGGTACTTACATGAACATTCTTCCAACGGAGCGATTAACAAAAGATTTTTTACCCAATCTCTGAAACCAGAGTGATTCTCGATGGTTCCCATGATTTCTTCAAAAACAAGAAACAACTGCAGTATTGGTAAAATGTTTAAAGCAAAAAGCAAGGAATGTGAGCAAAAATTCACTCACGTGCAAAATTCCACTTCTCATGGAAGGGAAGATTCTCTTCACCTACTAAACCAACAGTACGAACAGAAAAATACCGAAGAAACCAACCTCAATCTTTATCATCTTCAGAAGTCACTAACACCCTTTTACTTCTAGCAGCTAGGGTAAAAATTCCCTGACGGAACAACATTGGGGAATATAGGTGAATAAGGTGATGAAAGGTTAAGAGGATCGAAGCTAAGGTAGCCAGATATCTAAGACATGCAACGACTCGCCATACAAGACGACCAACTTGTCCCAATCAAATTTTGAAAAATCAACAGAACTCGATGATTACTGGGTCGATGGGAGGCTTGAACCCTAATGTAAAGGGATAGGTATAAACAAAAGAATTCCCCGTCTTGTAAGATGTTATTCTTTGATTACTGTTTGGAACGATTACAGGAAAATCGGAACTCCAATAATAGTCCCTGCGTATAAGAGGAATTAAACCTTCAATGAGTTGGGTAGGGTACTTATCAACACTATCAAGAGATGATAATGAAGAAATCTGATCTCTAAGGGCCTGACTATCCCTTGCAAAGGTGAACTCCGCAAGTACTATTTCATCGACCCTCGTTTCGCGCAAAAGTTCATGACGTTCTCTACCTTTGGATGAAGATCTAGAAGCCCTAGCCCTCGGAGAAGTTAAATACCTTGAAGAGGGAGAAGAAGTAATTTGAGAAGAGGAAGAACCCCTTGAAGGAGTAGAACCTAAACTCCTCAACCTGCCGCCTCTCCTACTCTGTGTTGGAGCAGAAGAGGGAGTGAACTCAACAACGTTTATGACTCTCTTAAATTGGTTTGAAGAAGACATATCTACAAAGGCAAGGAAAAAATTCTTTAGAAAGAAAGTTTGAGAGTCAGAAGTTTTTCGTGAAAGAAAAGAAAAGGGGTATTTATACTCGAAGACAACTATCAAAAAATGGAAAAAACAATGATGTGAAATCCATAATTGAAGATGTCACTTCGTGACCGATGCAGCCGCAAGAAAGTCCTAAAAGACGCTAAACAATTGCAAAACCAACCCGGGAATGCCACGTGGCATAAGCGTTAAATGGAAGTGACAAGCGACGGTTACGTACAAAAAAAGATGCAATGATTCGAGTGAAGTTGTGGCAAAACATTCCTGCCATAAATGAGTATCCACTTACCAAATATTAATTGATAAATATATGGTATGTGGGGGAACTATCTGTATTGGTAAAAAAGAGCTTCAAACGTGTAATAAATCATGATGACTCAGCAGTCTTAGTGATGCACACGTTACACAACATTCATGCAACGGTTACGGTTGATCATTGTAATATTATATTAATGCCATAATTAGTCATTAATGATCAATCACTGAAAATGGTAGACGATATATTAGTAAATTCCCTATATAAGGTAGTAAAATATAACCTGTAAGGGAGGACATTCGAACTACTATTGCAATACACTTACTTTTTGTGCATCTTACTACTTTCCATTTACGGGTTTACTTACAATTATTAGCTTATTCTTTGGTTATCAGAAACCCGTGTTCTTCTTAAAATAGCTTTGGGAAAAGAATCCAATTCTTTGGTTAAACAGTCGCCCCTCCTCCTCCTCCTCCCCCCCCTGGCAATCGCCCTAGCACGAGAACTCGTGATCGGCATTTGAAGGTTAATGGAAAGGATTGACGAGTTCGACTTCCTAAATCATGTTCTCAACGTGTTTTTTCGCTAACGGAAAAACTTGGTCATAAGACGGTTGGCTGCACGATTGAATGGCTCTTAATGCAGGCTGAGTCCTCCATTTATGCTATTCTTGCCAAAAAAAATTAGCATTGACATCACCGACACGTCTTCCTCCTGTTGTTGAGATTTCAATTCCTATGTCGACTCATCAGAACAGAACTGTGCTTCCTCCTTTTGTTTCTTTCCATGAATTGGAATTAGGCAATATGGAGTTCTCTAGAGAAGAAAGTGAACGATTCGCTTCAACTACTACTTCATCAGAGTCGGTTGGATCTTTAGCGCCGTGCAACATATGAATGTATCAAACGAGAAAAAATGTTGAAGTGTCAAATGTGGAAAGTAAGAAGAAGTTATACAATAGGAGGTCGAAGAAAAATAGGTATTAATGAGGAAATAAAGATGCAATATAATTGACAAATTATGAATCAAATATTATAAATTTATGGCTAGTATGCCTTTGTTTCACCTCCTTTTTTTATAACCTCTTTTTGCTTCTATTAGGTTTTATGCTTACTGTTGGCAAAGAAGGGAATGGATCCATTTTAATATAAGTTCCAAAGTTCATGTTTTTTTTTATCTCGTTAAACCTTGGATGATCCTTCTTTTACTTTTCCTATTTCGGGAGGATTTCGATTTTCAATTGATGTTAATTTGTTTGGTTATTTTTGTCCCGTATGTGCACATGTATGCAAACTGAAATTATAGATATATTATTGAAAGGTGTGATGAGTCGACATCGAGGAGCCAATGTAATTCCATCTAAAAGAGCTTTTGGTAGTCATCAACCTGTTATCGTTAGCGTATTTTTGATTCAATGAGCGAGAGCCCTTCCGTACGGGACTCTCGGAACACTATGGTTGACTTTCATATTTATTGATCAGTCGGTCGCACAATCAGACAAGCTTATTTTAGCTTGACCCTACATTTGCACATTTTCCTGAGGCTGATTCATCCTATTCAAATTTAGCTATGCTTGCTTAGTCGCTGCTCACGCACGGAGCTCGCCGCGGAAGAAAAGAAAGAAAGCCCGGTATGGATATTCATTCCGCTAGAGCAAAGGCATGAAGTGAAGGAGACCGCTAAGGTTGAGCCTTACTAATTTTAAAGAATCATATTCAATCACCCTTGAAGGAAGGCATGAATGAGGGGAGACCGGTCTAAGGGCTGCAAGATACCTTCATTACTCTTTAGTAGGCATCCACCCTAGATAAACTATCTATCTCACACTGTGCCGCCTTCCCCGAATGATCGGTGAGGCGGTTAGGCATGTCGACTCTAACGAACACTACTATTCTAAAGCATTCATACAAGTCAAAATCCTGAATCAAATATATTTCTAAATAATTACGAAGGCATAATGCTAATGTTTATAATTCTTTAGCTTTTTATATCATTTTCTCTTTACAAATTATAATAATGTCGTCGCTCATTGAGGAGGAGAAAGAACGTTCTAAGAGGGGTAGAACCTATGGGTAATATTTATAGCAAATAATTGTCAACAAGCTTTAATTACTTAATTTGGGTAAGAAAGAAATAATTTATATTTTGAATGAATAAATTTCCAAATCTTAAATTCAAAAGTTGATGAGTTGTAAAATAAGGATGAAACGCTAATTTTCCACATATTGTGTTGACCAACACTACATTGTTACCAAATCCTCCACATTGCTTGTAAAGGAAGGAAACCATTAAATAAGTTTACTATTATTGTTAAAACAAATAATCTGTTTGAAATTGCATACATGTGGAATGTTGAAAGCTTGGTAAATATATATGGTAAGTTGCTGAACAATCTGATAAATATAATTCCTAAAGAAACGGACACACATTAATTTATATGCCCATTATGTGTACTGTGTACACTATAATGTAGTGGAGTACTATATTCAAGAGAAAACAGGACCAAGCAAAACCTTTTTTTCTTTCTGAAATTCTTTTTACAACAAACCACATGTTTGGTATGATAGAACTATTTTCTAACTACATTTCTTTCCCGAAAAATAGGTCATTCTTTTCATTATTTGATTGTAAAAAAATAGTTTTCCACTGAATGAGGAAAAGGACCTCCCTTAGTAATGGATGGAAGTTATTTTGTTTCCCAACTATCTCAACTTAACTTCGTATATCTTCTCCAAACAATTATTTTTAACATTTAATCCTCATAAAATTTATCTCAATACTATTCCGATTTATTAAAATTATTATCATTTCTTAATAAATTAACTACTAAAGAAAAGGGGCAAATCGACTGTCAAAATCGACCGATGTTAGTCGGTAATTGGCAAAGTCGATCGATTTATGGCGGTTGGAAATCGTATGGTCGGTAGAGCCAACTGACTGACTTCAGTCAGTATTTTTCCACCGTTTTCGGTCGGTTAATTAATATGAATAATTAACCGACCGTTTTCTAGACATAATTAGCTTAATAATATCAAAAATGCTAAATAATTCAACCCCAATGCTTAATTATGAATTTTCTATCATTCTTCCCAAAAAGTTAAAAATCGACCGCGGGCCCGCTAGGCCGAAACACGAGGTTTAGACCAAAACCCGATCACTCATTCATCCACGAGCCCCAATATGTAGTTAGTTTCGGAATCCGACCCCAAAACGAGGTCTAAATTCTAATTATTCAAAAAGCCCTAACTCGACCCAAATCCCCAATTTTCTACCCTTAATACCCTAGAATTCTTTATGATAATTGATGAAAAACATTCGAAACTTGAAGGAAATTAGTTAGTGGACACTTACCTAGGATTTGGGAAGAAAACCTCATGAGAAAATCGCCATAGGTTTTCTATTTTTGTGAAAAGTTGAAGAAGAAACGACTGAAGTTCTATATTAAAAACACTCACTGCCCGACCTTCGCACCTGCGGTGCTTGGGTCGCACCTGCGCTTATGCAGGTGCGGAAAAATGGTTGCACCTACGGATATGGGCAAGGCCACTGAGGGCGCACTTGCAGAGGAGTATCCACTTCTGCGGAACCGCTTCTGCGGAGAAAGGGTCCGCATCTGCGAGGGGACCGCACCTGTAAACTAAGGATGCGCGTCTGTGGTCTTGCACCTGCGGCCCTAGGCTCGTAGGTACGGGCACACCCAAACTGGTGCACCAACAGTGATTTTCGAAGTTCAAACACCCCGAAACTCACCCGAGCCCTCGGGGCTCCAAACCAAACATGTACACGACCTCAAAAACATCCTACAGACTTACTCGTGCAATCAAATCGCCAAAATAACATCTCAAGCAACGAATTTAGCATAGAAATCGAAGAAAAATCTCAAAACTTCCAAAGTTTCAAATCTCACAAATACGGGTCCGAATCACGTCAAATGACCTCTGTTTCTTACCAAATTTTACAGACACAACTAAAATATCATTTTGAACCTGTACCAGTTCCGAAACCAAAATACGGGCCCGATACTATCAATTTCAAATATAATCAAAATTTCAAAATCTCTTATATTTTCAGTAAAATAATTTCTTTCAAAAATTAATTTCTCGTGCTTGGGACCTCTTGAATTCGATTCCGGGCATATGCCCAAGTCCCATATTTTCCTACGGACTCTCCGAGACCGTCAAATCACGAGTCCGGGTCAGTTTACCTAAAATGTTGACCGAAGTCAACTTAAATTTAATTTTTAAGGGAAAATTAGCATTTTTCTCAGTTTTTCACATAAAAGCTTCCCGGATATACACCTGGGTTGTGCATGCAAAACGAGGTGAGATAAAAGGAGGTTTTCAAGGCTTCGGAACACAGTTTTGACTTCTAAAATAGGAGATGACATTTTGGGTCATCACATTCTCCACCTCTAAAACACACGTTCGTCCTCGAACGGACAAAGAAGAGCACCTGAATCGGGGAAAAGTTGGGGATATCGGCTCCGCATATCGAATCCGGACTCCCAGGTAGCTGCCTCGGCAGGCTGGCCTCTCGACTGAACACGAACTGAAGGATAACTCTTCGATCTCAACTAACGAACTTGTCGGTCTAGAATAGCTACTGGCTCCTCCTCATCGGTCAAGTCCTTGTCCAACTGGACACTGCTGAAGTCTAAAACATGGGCTGGATCGCCGTGGTACTTCCGAAGCATAGACACATGAAATACTGTGTGCAGAACTGATAAATTTGGTGGCAACGCAAGTCTGTAAGCCACCTCTCCAACATTATCGAGGATATTAAAAGGACCGATGTACCTAGGGCTTAGCTTTCCCTTCTTCCCAAATCTCATCACGCCCTTCATGGGTGACACCCGAAGCAACACCCGCTCTCCAACCATGAATGCCACATCAAGAACTCGACGGTCGGAATAACTCTTCTGCTTGGATTGAGTTGTACGAAGTCTATCCTGTATGGTCTTAACCTTATCCAAGGCATCCTGCACTATTTCTGTACCTAAGAACCGAGGCTCTCATGACTCAAACCACCCAACGGGTAACCGACACTGCCTACCATATAAGGCCTCATAGGGAGCTATCTGAATGCTCGACTGATAGCTATTGTTGTAGGCAAACTCAGCTAATGGAAAGAAATGATCCCAAGAAACTCCAAAGTCAATGACACAGGCTCGTAGCATATCCTCCAAAATCTGAATAGTACGCTCGGACTGTCCGTCCGTCTGAGGATGAAATATTGTGCTCAACTCAACCCTCGTGCCCAACTCACACTTAACTGCCATCCAGAAATGTGAGGTAAACTGCGTACCTCAGTCAGAAATGATAGACACGGCCATACCATGAGGACGAACAATCTCCCTAATGTAGATCACTGCCAATCTCTCCGAAGAATATGAAACTGCCACAGGGATGAAATGTGCTGACTTGGTCAGCCTATCCACAATTACCCATACTGCATCGAACTTCCTCTGAGTCCGTGGGATCCCAACAACGAAATCCATGGTGATACGCTCCCACTTCCACTTAGGAATCTCAATCTACTAAAGCAATCCACCAGGCCTCTGATGCTCGTACTTAACCTGTTGACATTTCAAACACCGAGCTACATATGCCACAATATCCTTCTTCATCCTCCTCAACCAATAGTGCTGCGACAAATCCTGATACATCTTTGCGATTCCCGGATGAATGGAGTATCGGGAGCTATGGGCCTCCTCTAAAATCAACTCACGAAGTCCATCCACATTGGGCACACAAATACGACCTTGCATCTATAAAACTCCATCATCACCAACAGTAACCTGCTTGGCACCACCGCGTCGCACCGTGTCCCTAAGGACACATAAATGAGTATCATCATATTGCCAAACTCGAATAGGGTCAAATAATGAAGAGCGAGCAACTGTATAAGCTAGAACACGGTCGTGCTCAGAAACATCCAATCTCATGAACCGACTGGCTAAAGCCTGAAAATCCAAAGCAAGCGGTCTCTCCCCGATCGAAATATATGCAAGACTACCCATACTGGCTGACTTCCTACTCAAAGTATCGGCCACCATATTGGCCTTCCCCGGATGATATAAGATGGTGATGTCAGCGTCTTTCAACAACTCCAACCATCTCCTCTACCTCAAATTCAACTCCTTTTGGTTGAACAAACATTGCAAACTCTTGTGATCCATGAACACCTCACATGACACGCCATATATATAATGCTTCAAAATCTTCAACGCGTGAATAATGGATGGTAGCTCCAAATCATGAACTGGATAATTCTTCTCGTGAATCTTCAACTGACGTGAAGCATATGCAATAACCTTGCCATCCTGCATTAACACTGCACCAAGTCCAACCCGAGATGCATCACAATACACAATATATGGCCCTGAACCTGTGGGAAAAACCAACACTGGTGCCGTAGTCAAAGCTGTCTTGAACTTCTGGAAGATCCCCTCAAACTCCTCTGACCACTTGAACCGGGCACCCTTCTGATTCAACTTGGTCATCGGGGTTCCAATAGATGAAAACCCCTCCACGAACCGACGGTAATAGCCCACCAAACCCAAGAATTTCTGGATCTCTATGGCTGATGTGGGTATAGGCCAATCCTTGACTACTGAAATCTTCTTAGGATCCACCTGAATACCCTCTACTGATACAACATGACCCAGAAATGCAACTGAACTCAACCAAAGCTCACATAAAGAAAACTTGGCATATAACTGACAATCCTTCAGAGTCTGGAGGACGACTCGAAGGTGCTGCTCATGCTCCTCCCCGCTGCGGGAATAAATCAAAATATCATTAATGAATACAATCACGAAGGAATCCAAATAAGGCCTGAACACTCGGTTCATCAAATCCATAAAAGAAGTTGGTGCATTTGTTAGCCCGAATGACATCACTAAGAACTCATAATGCCCGTACCGAGTGCGAAAAGTTGTCGTAGGGACATTGGGTGCCCTAATCCTCAACTGGTGGTAGCCAGATCTCAATCAATCTTCGAAAATACCTTGGCACCATGAATCTGATCAAATAAATCATCAATCCTCGGTAATGGATACTTGTTCTTGATGGTAACCTTGTTCAATTGCCGATAATCTATGCACATCCTCATCGATCCGTCCTTCTTCTTAACAAAAAACACTGGCGCACCCCAAGGCGAGACACTAGGCCTAATGAAGCCTTTATCACGCAAATCCTGCAATTGTTCTTCCAAATCATTCAACTCTAGCGGGGCCATACGATATGGCGGAACAGAAATGGGCTGAGTGCCCGGAGCCAAATCAATGCAAATGTCAATATCCCTGTCGGGTGGCATACCCGGCAGGTCTGCAGGAAACACCTCTGAAACTCACGGACAATGGGCACAGACTCCATAGAAGGAACCTCGGTACTAGAATCACGAACATAAGCCAAATAGGCCAATCACCCCTTCTCGACCATCCGCCGGGCCTTCATGTATGAGATAACCCTGATGGAAGAATGAACAGGATTCCCTCTCCAATCCAGTCGAGAAACTCCCGGTGATGCTAATGTCACGGTCTTGGCGTGACAGTCCAATATGGCATGATAAGGCGACAACCAGTTCATCCCCAAAATGACATCCAAATCTACCATGTCAAGGCGTAAAATATCTATACTGGTCTCAAGACCACTAATAACGACCACACACGAACAGTAGACACGATCTACCACAATAGAATCACCCACCGGTGTAGACAATTATACATGAGTACTTAGAGAATCACGAGGCATAACCAAATAAGGAGCAAAATAACATGACACATAGGAAAATGTGGACCCCGGATCAAATAAAATCGAAGCATCCCTGCTGCAAACTGAAACCATACCTATGATAACTGCATCGGAGGCCTCAGCCTCAGCCTCAGGTCTGGCTGGAATAGCATAACATCGGGGCTGGGGCCCACCAATCTGAACTACGTCCCTAGGACGGCCTCCTGCTGGCTGACCTCTACTTCTAGTAGCCTGGCCTCCACCTCTAACTGCCTGACCTCCACCTCTAACACCTCGACCCCCACCTCTAGCTGACTGAGCGGATGGTGGAGCACCTGGTGCGGGAACCATAGCACGAGAACCCTGGTGCTGAGAACTGCTCGAGGCTCGAGGGAAAAATCTAGCAATGTGCCCCGGACCCCCACAAGTATAACAATATCTTGGCTGCTGAGTCTACTGGCCATGAAACTGTCCCTGACGACCTGACTAACCACTCTAAAAGCTCTGGAGCGGCGGTGCACTGATAGGAGCTGGTGGTGCACTGTAGGGCAACTGATCAGAATACTGCATGTGAGAACCACGACCACCTGGAGCACTGCGAGAAACCTGAAGTGCTGACTGAAATGGCCTAGAAGGATAACCCCTACAAAAAGAATCCCCTGCCTCTATATGGAAAACCACTGAACTGGCCAAAATGACGAGGCCTCTTGTCAGACCCCTGAACAATCCCCTGTGATAGAACCATCTCAACTCGTCTGGCCACTATAACGACCCGATCGGTCGTTTTGGGAATTTAAGCTCCGTTCGGTGGCGTAAGGTCTTGACCAACTTCACATTTTGTATATCGACCTGCATGCGTGGTTGGATTCAGTTACCGGATAATCCAGAGTCGAATTGGAAGGAAAATATCAATTTTTGAAACTTAAGTGATGAAAGTTGATCGGAGGTTTGACTTTAGAGTAAACGGACTCGGAATGAGTTTTTAGTGATTCTTACATCTTCCTATGATGATTTTGGACTTAGGCGCACGTCTGGAATTGTTTTTTGGAGGTCCGTAGAGTAATTTGAGGTAATTCGGCAAAAGTTAGAATTTCGGCGATTTCGGTCAATAGGTGAAATTCTGATATCGGACTCGAAATGGAATTCTGAGAGTGTCTGTAGGTCTGTTGTGCCATTTATGACTTGTCTACAAAATTTGGCGTCATTCCGGGTTGAATTGATAGGTTTCGGCACGAGTTTTGATATTTGAAGATTTGAAAATTTATAAGTTTGATTTTTGGTTTGATTCGTCGTTTCGGCGTTGTTTTATGTGTTTTGACACCTCGAGCGAGTCCATGATAGGTTATATGACTTGTTTGTGTGATTAGACGGGGTCCAGGGTGCCTTGGGTGTGATTCAGATGGGGTTCGGGTCAATTTTCTTATATTCTTCACTACTGATTTTGTCTTCTGGTTTTTCTTCTATGCGATCGCATAAGAATAGACGCGATCGCATAGTGTTCTGTGACCCGCCAAATTTTTACTCTTCGCGATCGCATCATTTCATAAGCGATCACATAGCACATTTTTGGTCGGCAAACATTTTCCTTATATGCGATCACATCATTCCACACACGGTCACATATCACATTTTTTGGTCAGTAAATATTTTCCTTCTATGCAATCGCATCAGTCCTTACGTGATCGCATAGAACATTTTAGGCCAGTAATTATTTTCCTCTATGCGATAGCACTTAAACTCTCGTGATCGCAATGCTTAAAAGTCTAGGCAGACAAATTATATTCCAAAATCGAGGGTTAGGCCATTTTTGTCACATTTTGACTTCTAGAGCTCGGTTCTTTGCGATATTTGGTGGGTTTTTCACGACATTTGATTTGTTAAGTGTTCTTCGACTAGAATTAAATATATTCCATGATTTTATCTTTATTTTGATCATTTAATTTGTGTTTTGAGTTGGGCAAAAGTTTGGTTTTTGAAAAAAATTTCTAAAAGAAAAATCGTGATTTGAGGGACCAAATGGTATCGAAATTTGATAAATTTTGTATGGTTGAACTCGTATTGGGATGGGTAATGGGATTTTGTAAAATTTGTCGAGTTCCGAGGTGCGGGCCCGGGGGTCGACTTTTGGACTGATTTTTAGAATTTGTTAAAGATTGAAGCTTTATTATCCGGAATAGTTCCTCATAAGTTTTATATGTATTTTGAAGTTGTTCTAGTTGGTTTTGAGCCGTCCGGAGGTCTTTTTGCCCGATAAGTCTATTTTAGAGTTCCTGGTTGTCGTCTTTGAGGTAAGTATCTTGCCTAACCTTGTGTGTGTGTGTGTGGGGGGGGGGGGTTACCCCTTAGAATTTGAGTCTTGATTGTAGTCCGTGTACGCGAGGTGATGAGTCTGTGCTCGAACTTATTTGTCGAAAGTTGAACCTTTAGGAATCTTAGGTCCTTATATTCGCTGAGTATGAATTTTTCTTGGCATGATTGAATTTCCTAATTTCTAATTTCATCTTTATTTGCTTAAATGTCGAATTTCTTACTTTTTGATTTACTCCTATTTCCTATTGACTCCTAATTGACTTATCTGATTATTTTATTTCCTTTTTACTGTCATGCTATTTCTTCTTAACTGCCTTTCTCTAATTGTAATTATCTCCATCCCATTCTATAGTGGTTTGGTCTTAACTGAGGTTATGATTATTTTCACATTGCTTGTCCTTAAATGAAATTGTTGAATACCCTTGAAACTGCCGACCTTAAAGGAAGTTTGGATAGACTATACCTTAGTTGACTTGCCCGTAAATAGAGTTATTAGATTCGTTTTGACTTCTTGTTGTTAACCCGTGCATTTAGGTGCGATTGTTACATGCTATTTTCCTTCCTTGTTGAGCGATTCTTAATATGCCTAGCTTTCCTTTCATATATTTAGTATCTTATTTCTTTTGTTTTAATAATATTATCCAACTATATTCTAAGGATGATATTCTATCTATGAGTCTGGATAATCTTTCTCTATTGGTCTTATTAGTATGTAGATATCTATATAATTCGTATAATTGGTTTAATTCTTTTCTTATTTCTACTAATGGTTTATTCATGAACTATAATAAGCCTAGAATATTCTGGCTCTGATACCAAGATAAAAAGAGGGTTATATAATATTTCGATGGAAATCTCCTTTTTTGCTTATAAGAGGGTTGCTTAAGAATATTGCTTTCTTATAGTTGTACTTGTCCTACTCGGTACATACTCACCTCTTCTTTCTCAATTGATCATGTAAATCTTATGAATTATTACTCTGATTTTATTTCTCTCAATCCTGTTTTACTGTTCATCTCTTTCTCTTAATCTATACATTAACAACTATCTTCTTTAACCACACCCTGGTCATGGCTGTTTAAAACATCCTCTTATCAAAAGGAATTTATAACAATAGGCACTTCAATGCCTAGGAATTTACAAGTTAATCCATCGAAGTTATTAAGAAATTAAGAGAATAATTATTTACTAGGTATAACAGATTAAAAGAAAAATAATAAACTTAAATGGATTTTTTACATAAAATAATCATAACATAAAACTTGTAATTTACATATAGGGGAAGATATTACAGAGAATATAAAGCCTATAAAACTTACATAGTTAAAGAGTGAGGTGAGTTTTCCCTTTCGGGAAAACCCGGAAACTTTGCTCCTACTTAGCTTACTTGCACAATATTTAAGAATTTACAACGAAGGTTTTATACTAGAGTAGAGGATATTTTGGCTAAGAAAATAGGCATAAGGATTTCTCGACTTCGCCGAGGCTAGAATCGACACTTACCAGTACATGGGGTCGGTTGTACTGATACTGCACTCTGCACTTTCTGTGCAGGTTTTGGCACTGGACCGAGATGACCCTGAGTTAGCTGCTGGCTTCATCTGATCGGAGACTCAACATGGTCATGTCGGCATTCACATGCCCTAAAGTCCCCGTCTATCCTTTCTGTTTACTGTTTTCTTTTATCCAAATAGTTGTACTTCTTTCAAACGTCTATTTGTAGTAAATTCTAGTATGCTCGTGGATTGTGACTCCAGATTTTGGGTAGTTGTATAAATGTTAAGAATGTTATGGATTTCCGCACTCTTTTAAACTTATTGTAGCTTAATTGTTGTAAATCACTGAAAGGTTTTAAAAATGGCTTAATGACCTCTAATGTTGGCTTTCCTAGCAAGTGAAACGTTAGGCGCCATCACGGTCCCGACAGTGGGACTTTCGGGTCGTGACAAGTTGGTATCAGAGCACTAGGTTGCCTAGGTCTCACAATTCATGAGCGAGCTTAATAGTGTTTGGGGGATCGATACGGAGACGTATGTACTTATCTCTCAGAGGCTATAAAGTTAGGAACAAATTTTACTTCTATTCAACTCTGTCGTGCGATTTTGTTTTCTCAATACCGATTGAGCTCTCCTACTCATATTCTCTTGCAGATGGGAAGAACGCGTACCGCTTCTTCAGCTAAGCAGCAGCCAGAGCCTCCAACAACAACTCCTATGAGGGGTAGAGGTCGAGGCCGAGGCTGTGCCTGAGGTCGAGGCAGGGGCAAGGCTCAGCCCAGGGCCCGAGCAGCAGCCCCAACGGTGGGGCCTCAGGTAGAGTTCGACGAGGTGGTTCCAGGTCAGACTATTCCTGTTGGGCCAGCTCAGGTCCGGGAGGGGTTTATTTCCACCCAGTGCTTCAGGATGCTTTGGTTCGATTAGTGGGCCTTATATAGAGTGTGGGTCAGACTGGTACATTCCCCATGGCACCAGCCATCTCTCAGGCTGGAGGATGAGCCAAGACTCCTGCTACTCACACTCCGGAGCAGATGGCTCCCTAGTTTCAGAATCCAACAGCTCATCCAGTTGGAGTGGTTTAGCCGGTCGCTGCGACATAGCCCGATGATGGGTCAACTATGTCTTCTGAGATTTTATAGGTTTACCAAACTCTTTCCAGTCCATTTTAGTGGTGCTACTTCAGAGGATCCCCATAAGTATCTTGACAGCTGTCACAAGGTTCTTCGGAACATGGGTATATTTGAGACCAATGGAGTCGACTTTGCTGCTTTTCAGATGACTGGTTCCGCCAAGAAATGGTGGAGGGATTATGTAACAACCAGGCCGGTCGTTCCGAGAGTTTAGCCCTGCTTCCCCCATTTTTGCTTCATGTTATGTGGTTCAGCTTCATTTATGTGTGTTGGGTCGGGTTCAGAGTGGTCATGGTGAGCATTGAGGCAATTAGCCCCTCAAGGTAGCCTAATAGTTGAGAAAGTCAACTGAGAGTTGACTTATTGGTAAACGACCTCGGAATGCAGAATTTTATGGCCCGGATAGCTTCGTTAGGTGATTTGGGACTTAGGAGTGTGTTCGGAATGAATTTTTGATGTCCGGTGTAGAATTAGGCTCGAATTGGCGAAAGTTAGTTTTTGGCGATTTCCGATCAGCAGTGGAAAATAGGCTATCGAGGTTGGAATGGAATTCTGGAAGTTGGAACAGTTTTGTAATGTCATTTTGGATATGTTCTCAAAATTTCAAGTTAATCGGAGGTGTTTTAGTTGGATTCGGCGTAGTTGGCGAATTTTAGGAGTTTCAAAGTTCTTAGGCTTGAATTTGATGAAAATTTGGTGTTTTCGTGTTGTTTTTTCTTTTTTGAGGGCTCGAATACGTTGGAATAATGATACGGGGTGTGTTGGTATGTTTGGTTAGGGCTCCTAGGGGCTCGGGATTGATTTCGGATGGTTGACGGGAAGTTGGAGTGATTTTTGGAAATCTGCTGTGCTGGTATGCTGATGTTTTCGCACCTGTGGAAGGGGAGTCGCGCAGGAACGGAGAGAAAGGTTGGAGGTTCGAGTTTTTCCCGTGTAGGGAATGGTCCACAGGTGCGAGGGGTTTGTCGCACCTGCGATGTCGCTGGTGCGGAAGGTGCATCGCACCTGCGAAGCCACAGGTGCAGAAAGGTGGTCGCAGGCGCGAGAATTGGCCAGTTACGTGAGTCTCGCAGGTGCGCACCCAGGGACCGCAGGTGCTGCCAATTGTCCGCAGGTGCAGAAATGAATGTGCAGAATAGTATAAAAAAAGGACCCCTCCGCGAAAATTTATTAGTTTTCATCAATTTGCATGCGGGAGGAGTCCATTGAAGGTGGTTTTGAGAGAGAATTTCAAAGTTCTTCAGCAAAGGTAAGTTCTTTGGTTGTTAATCCCTTTCCTATTCTATTTTGTTAAGATTAGGCTTGAAAATTTAAGGTTTTGGGTAGGAAAAAGTTGGAAATATGGGAGGAAAGAATTGGGATTTCTTTTGAGGTTCTAGAATGGCAATTGTGGTCCGATTTTGGTGTTCTTGGTATGTATAGAATCATGGGAGCACGAGGTTTCTAATGATGTAAAAAATTATTGAATTCCGATATGTGGGCCCTGGGCTCGGGTTTAGCCGAATTTCGAGATTTTTAATTAAATTGATAATTTTCGATTGGGTTGGGTGCCTTGAGTATATATTAATGATGTTGAACTAGTTTTGGCTAGATTCGAAGCAATCGAGAGCCAATTTGAGGGGCAAAGGCATAGCGGACTAGTGTCGCAGCCCGGTAGAGGTAAGTAATGGTCTTAAATCTTGTCCTGAGGGTATGGAACCCCGGACTACATNAACTGGTTTTGGCTAGATTCGGAGCAATCGGGAGCCAATTTGAGGGGCAAAGGCATAGCGGACTAGTGTCGCGGCCCGGTAGAGGTAAGTAATGGTCTTAAATCTTGTCCTGAGGGTATGGAACCCCGGACTACATTGTTTTCTCACTGAATTTGGAATGGCGCACATGTCGGATGATGAATATGTGGCGCATAATGATTTTTGGATTGGACTAGGTCCTCTCCATGGAAACTAATGAGTTGCATATTTACTAAAAATCTTATGTTAAATTACGTTCTAAAGATTTGTGAAATATTTGAGTTGTAAGCCGTGTTTGGGGCCTCATGCCGATCTGTTTAGACCCTTTTGAGGGTGTTTTACTGTTGTTTTCCTCACTACCTGTTGATGATTTTACTCAGCATCATTATGCATACTGTTTTATATGAAACTCAACCTGATTTACACTACATGAGCATTAAAATGATGTTTTCGGGTCGAGTACCATGTTCTATTACTTCGCCCGAGGGGCTTTTCGAGTGGTTCCACCGAGTGTGGTCGAGGGCCAAGAGTGATGGTGAGGTGCTGAGTGATATTAGCACTTGGGCTGAAGGATCCCCTCTGGCGTCTGTACATACCCCAAGTGAGCGCACCGAGTGCGAGTGATTGGGTGATTGCGAGGCATGAGTGGCTGTGAGGTGCTGTGTGATTATGAGGTGCTGAGGGATTGTGAGGCATGCCCGGGGGCTGATTATGAAACATGATTTTGCCCGAGGGGCTACTTATGATTTTACTACATTCATTTTCATACCAAATCCTTGTTTTAAAGTTGTTAGAATGTGCATTGTTTTAAGGACTTTTGTGAAGTTGATTTCTAAGGCATGACGATTTCGTATATCTATGTATACTATTGGAAAGTAAGGCTGTGTATATTGTGACTTGATGACATTGATTTTTATGTGATTCCTTGCTACTTAGACTTGATTTATTTCCATTACTACTCAGTTGGCGTACTCACATTACTCCCTGCATCTCTGTGTGCTAATTTAGGAGCAGATATCGAGCGTTAGCTTATATATATATATATATATCATAGCGGAGCCGGATCGTGGGGATATAGAGGTAGATTTTTAGCGTTCGCAGCATCTCTCATTTCCCTTCCTGTTGTACTTAGCTTTGATTCGGAGTTTCATATCATAATACTTTATTTTGGCTTATTTCACTAGATGCTCATGACATGTTGGCTCCGGGTTTTGGGGATGGCAGTACTGTATATAAAATTTGCCTATTATATTAAGAACTTTCTGTATATTGTTATGAATTTCTTGAAACTTAAATGGGATTTTCAAAAGGAAATGTGAACACGCGGTAGTTGGCTAGCCTAGTTCCACAATAGGCGCCATCACGGCCGGTTATGATTTGGGGTCGTGACAGTTTGGTATTAGAGCCCTAAGTTACATAGGATTCGATGGTCATGAGCAGGTTTAGTAGAGTCTTGTGGATCGGTACGGAGACGTATGTACTTATCTTCGAGAGGCTGCGGAACCCTTAGGAAAATCTCACACTTTTAAAATTCTTGTCGTGCGAATCCATTGTATTCAGCCAAGAGCATAACTCTTGAATTCCTTCCATGTATTCGAGCGCGCACAAGAGCGCCTGGTATCAGTTGTGCATCGACGGCTTGTGGCTTCCATGGATGAGATGTGACTTTGGCATATTGGTAATGGGCCAGTCTAGAGGACTTAAGGCCGGACTCATTATGTGGCTTGATTGCTGAGATTTTTGTTTTGTGGGCACATGTAATTGGGGACTTGTATGTCCGTTCGTGTTCTTATTGATGAGAATTGGTGACTAGATGCCTATGTGGTGGGTGTGGTTTGATGGTTAGATGTGTTCAGATTGTGAATTGTGTCAAAAGGGCTGGTTGGAAATGTGGTAAGATTTATTGAGTGTTTGATTTCTGTCTCGATTTGATATATGGCATTGAGTTGTGAGTATGTTGGAAGACCTCTCTTGTTGTGTAGTTGTGGAGTGAAGCAGATTTCTCTGTTGGGTTATGAGTTCATGGTGATGTCTTTGAGTTGATCATTTTCCCCAATAATGTTCATGTATTTGATTGACGGTGCATTCCAGCCGTATTAGCATTCCTTGTTATTGTATTCATTGATGGCGCCCTGGCATATTCGCGTAGCCAGGAGTAGCATACTCAGTATCTGAGGATGGCATTATAAGGATTTAGGGAGAAAAGGCTCTATGCCAATTCTCCGAGAGTGAATTTTGGCTCGGTTCAGTAGTATTCTTGGGACACGTGGTGTACAGTGAGGGTATCCATGTGGTCAGTCATGTGTGGGTAGAGCTTCCAGAAGCTCGAGATTTCTTTGACCATCGCTCCAATGTTAGGTCTGGTCTTCAGAAGTGTATGGAGGGATAGCAGTTGAGGTTAAGAGGGCAGGGGTACCTCCTGCGAGTTGTCCTAGGGTGTGTGGTCCCTATGTAGTTCTGTAATAAGTTCTCTTCTACCAGTGAAAGATATGTTGTAATTGGAGTTTATATCTCTTGTGGAAGTTGGCGCGACTATTGCGATGGTGGATGTGAGATTGGCAATTGATTTGAGTGTTAGATGGTTTGGGTCATATAAGCTTATGAAGAATTTAGTTGAATCCCACCACAACATGCTGGCAGTGATAATGTGTGGGCATAGTCTTGTTTGTCTTGATCCTTGTCTTTGAGCCAAGTGGGGGAGTTCATTATTGATAAGTTGATTACATGATAATGTGTGGTATTGGTTTCAGTTCGAGGTATATTGGTAAAATCAGTTATGACCTGCAGGTATGGGGTATGGGAATGTCACGAGTAAGGGAAATTTCTTCGATATAGGTTGTAATGTACTCTGTTGGGTAATTGGGTTCTATTGAATGAGTTAGTGGAAATTGTAAAAAATGTAGTGTGTGCAGTGTATGAATTTGCGTGTGGCTTCAAGTGAGTGGATTACTTTCCTAGTATGTTAGTGTGCAAACGGGTCAGGTCATTTGTGTCTCATTGGTCAGTGTGATTGAGATTTACGTTAGAGGATGTCGAGACTTGTGGTATTCTACATCATCACGGATTCCACATATCGGTATCAGGAAGGTGAAGGTAATGGCTTTAGATTCGCAGGAAGTCTCTTCAGGGTAAGTTTTTCTAATGTGGTGCATTTGGGGTTAATTGAGGGAGTATTCAGTCGCTTATGAGCCTTAGACGGTATAGTTTTGTGCTTGGGTCGCGTGTGGTAAGTCTGGGTTGCAAATTTGTGGTATTATGGCGGGAAGAAGTATCAATTTGAAGGTAAGTCAGGAGAAACTTGGGTAAATAGAGCAACTTGGTAGTAGGTCGGATCAACATGGTAGGGGATACTATTAGTTCTTTGGGGTGCTTCTTAGCAATGCTCTTGGATTGTTGGTGGCCTGCGTAGTTGGTTGAGATAAAAGAGTTCAGTCCTGATGGTTTGGTGTTGTGCAAATGGGATTTCGGATAGTTCCTGGTGGTTTCCACCGCGGTTAAGGGTGCATATTTTCTTATGGCATGGTGAATTTGTTTCTAAAAGGGATCCAATGGAAATTCTTGTCTAGTTGGGTATGTAGTTGCTTGTGGCTCAAAAGGGACCATGGAGTTCTCGTGTTTTTCCTAAGTTGGCATGGTGTGTGTGGTATGTTGGGTGGAGTTGAGATTTGCATATGTGAAGTCACGGTTCGGTTCTAGAAGGAAGGTCATAAATTCTTCGGCAGCATGGCAATTTCAGATGACTAGGTAGATGATATCACCAATTGGTGCGACTTGATGAGGGTATATATTTCAGAAAGAGAAATGTGTTTGAGTTAATGGTACTTCATTGGTATCGCGGCGCCCTATGGTCAGATCGACTATTGATATTCAAGGTTGCGTGGTGAATGAAAGAATTATGGGGGTATCCCCCGTGGAATGAGTGAGTATTTGGGATGTGTTATGTGTTCGAGCGGTGGAGTTGTGATCAGATATGGTAATCCGTATGTTTCATGGATTACGAGACTGAGAGTTCTCATAAACAGGATATTTTGTGGAAGTGAACTGTGAAGAGGCGAGCTGAGCTCGTCGGATTTTAGTATGTACCATGATTCTCTCATTATGAACCTTTCGGTAAGTTGTCTACCTGTTGTGGGTGATAAAAGTTAATTTAGGGTTACTGGTAGGCTAGTATGTGTGCGTGTTCGGAACCTGGTCGAAATTGTTGGCTCTGAGTTTTTATTGTTGAGAAATGTACCATTCGATTGTGATTGAGCTTATTCATGTTCTAGAGTGATCTATGAGTTACCCTTCGGTGTTGCGAGGA
Organism: Nicotiana knightiana; assembly: GCA_005239525.1. Lineage (NCBI taxonomy): Eukaryota > Viridiplantae > Streptophyta > Magnoliopsida > Solanales > Solanaceae > Nicotiana > Nicotiana knightiana. The sequence goes on along the minus strand of ML373584.1, from coordinate 100,357 downwards.
GTGGTGATTATTGGTTATATGCACCTATGGTGCGGTTCTAATTGGGCGTTATAGCTAGATTTGAGTAAGGTAGGTAATTGGGTGTTGCGGGATTGAGACGTGTTGGCTATATACCGTCTGTTTCAAGTGGCATGGTATCGTCCGGTTTCCCCCGTGGTTATTGCAATGCACTTTGAGTACTTGATGTCGAATTTCGAATGGTTATTGATTTTTGGGCAAGGTGTCTTGAAATATTCCAAGTGGACTAGCGGTTGGGTGAGATCGCGCAGTGTGGCGAAGTTATGTAGGGGTATGACCTTTGGTATCGGGTTCATGTGGTTTTGATTTTTCGGTGTGTGCCAGGCTGTTAGTATGATATGGTGATGGTAATTGTTAATGGCAGAATAGTCCTCTCGTGTGGATCTTTTAATAATTTGATTTAACTAGGAAGTTTCCATTAAGTGCACAAGTTGCACAGGTTTTGGCTTCGAATTGTATCGATGTGTCGAATGGTTAGTATCATGTTATCAGGGTAGTCGTGATGAATGAGAAGAGGTCATTGGACCTAGAGTGCACATTTTCATAATTTTCTTTAGCA
>ML373584.1:70686-96563 GCA_005239525.1 Nicotiana knightiana | reverse complement strand
TATATATATATCGCAACGGAGCCAGATCGTGGGGATATAGAGGTAGTTTTTTAGCGTTCGCAGCATCTCTGCTTTCCCTTCCTTTTGTACTTAGCTTTGATTCGTAGTTTCGTATCATAATACTTTAGTTTGGCTTATTTCACTAGGTGCTCATGACATGTTGGCTCCGGGTTTTGGGGATGGCAGTACTGTATATAAAATTTGCCTATTATATTAAGAACTTTCTGTATATTGTTATGAATTGCTTGAAACTTAAATTGGATTTTCAAAAGGAAATGTCAACACACGGTAGTCGGCTAGCCTAGTTCCATGATAGGCGCCATCACGGCCGGTTAGGATTTGGGGTCATGACAGATAATTTGTTGACCAGACCAGCTGGGTCACCTGCTCTTACTTGGGACCAGTTCACTCATCTCTTCTTATAGAAGTTTCTGCCTATCACCTTGAGATAGGAGCGCTACAGTCAGTTCGAGCGTCTCCAGTAGGGCAGCATGAATGTTACTCAGTATGACACCCGTTTTGTGGATTTGGACCTTCATGCGATTCTTCTTCTCCCTACTGAGAGAGAGGGTGAGGAGGTTTATTGAGGGACTTGCTGAGCCTATTAGATTGCAGATGGCTAAGGAGACTAGGAGCGAGATTTCTTATCAGGTGGCTGCCAATGTCGCTAGGCGAGTCGAGATGGTTGTTGGTCAGGGAGGTCAGGGGTCGGACAAGAGACCTCGTCATTCCAGTGGGTTCAGCGGTGCCTCATCTAGAGGCGGGGGTACTTATAATAGAGGCCATCCTCCCATGCCATTTCATTCAGCACTCCAGGCATCCCACGGTGCCCCAGGTGGTCGTGGCCCTCATATGCCTTATTCTGATCAGCCAGCCTAGAGTGCACCACCAGCTCCTATCAGTGCACCTCTGCTATAGAGTTCTCAGGGTGGTTATTCAGGTCGACAGGGTCAGTTTCACGACCAGCAGTCACAGCAGCCGAGGTCTTGTTATACTTGTGCTGATTCGAGGCACATTGCTAGATTTTTCCCTCGTGCATCGAGCAGTTCTCAACATCAGGGTTCTCATACCATGGTCCCGGTACCGGGTGCTGCGCTGCCCGCTCAGCCATCTAGAGGTAAGGGTCAGGTAGCCGGAGGTGGTGGTCCGGCCATTAGAGTTGGAGGTCAGGCCGCTAGAGGTGGACGCCAGCCAGCCAGGGGCCGTGCTAGAGATATAATTCAGAGTGGTGGGGCCCAACCCCAATGTTATGCCTTTCCAGCCAGGTCTGAGGCTGAGTCATCTCACTCCGTTATTACAGGTACTATTTCATTTTGCAATAGAGATGCTTCATTTCTATTTGATCTGGGGTCTACTTACTCCTATCTGTCATCTTATTTTGCTTTATATTTGGTTGTGCCACGTGATTCCTTGAGTGCCCCTGTAAATGTGTCCACACCTGTGGGGATGTTACTATGGTAGATCATTTTTATCGCTCGTGTGTGGTCAATATTGGGATTCTTGAGACCAGTGTAGATCTTCTACTCCTCGATATGGTGGATTTTGATGTTATATTGGGTATGGATTGGTTGTCACCTTATCAAGCTCTATTGGACTGTCATGCCAAGAGTGACCTTAGCCTTGTTGGGGTTGCCTCGATTAGAGTGGTGAGGTATTCCTGGCCAATCAGTAGGGTTATTTCATATATTAAGGCTCGACGTGTGGTCGAGAAGGGGTGTTTGGGTTATTTGGCTTATGTTCGTGATTCTAATGTGGAGGTTCCTTCTATGGATTTTGTGCCTGTTGTTCGTGAGTTTCTAGAGGTATTTCCTACAGACCTGTCGGGGATGCCACCCGAAAGGGATATTGATTTTTGTATTGATTTGGCTCCGGGCACTCAGCCCATTTCCATTCTTCCATACCGGATAGCCATGCCAGAGTTGAAAGAATTGAAGAAACAGTTGCAGGATTTTCTTGATAAAGGCTTCATTAGACCTAGTGTCTCGCCCTGGGGTGCACCAGTGTTGTTTGTAAATTAGAAAGATGGGTACATGAGGATGTGTATAGATTATCGGANGAATTTGGAATGGCGCACATGTCGGATGACAAATATGTGGCGCGTACTGATTTTTGGATTGGACAAGGTCCTCTCCGTGGCAACTAATGATTTGCATATTTACTCAAAATCTTATGTTAAATTATGTTCTAAAGATTTGAAAAATATTTGGGCTATAAGCCGTGTTTGGGGCCTCGTGTCGATCTGTTTAGACCCCTTTGAGGGCGTTTTACTGCTGATTTCCTCACTACCTGTTGATGATTTTACTCAGCATCATTGTGCAAAATCTTTTATTTGAAACTCAACCTGATTTACACTACATGAGCATTAAGATGATGTTTTCGGGTCGAGTACCCCGTTCTATTACTTCGCCTGAGGGGCTTTTCGAGTGGTTCCCCCGAGTGTGGCCAAGGGCCAAGCGTGATGGTGAGGTGCTGAGTTTTATTAGCGCTTGGGATGAAGGAGCCCCTCCGGAGTCTGTACACACCCCCAGTGAGCGCACCGAGTGCGAGTGATTGAGTGATTGGGAGGCATGAGTGGTTGTGAGGTGCTGAGTGATTGNCTAGATGCTCATGACATGTTGGCTCCGGGTTTTGGGGATGGCAGTACTGTATATAAAATTTGCCTATTATATTAAGAACTTTCTGTATATTGTTATGAATTGCTTGAAACTTAAATTGGATTTTCAAAAGGAAATGTCAACACACGGTAGTCGGCTAGCCTAGTTCCATGATAGGCGCCATCACGGCCGGTTAGGATTTGGGGTCATGACAGATAATTTGTTGACCAGACCAGCTGGGTCACCTGCTCTTACTTGGGACCAGTTCACTCATCTCTTCTTATAGAAGTTTCTGCCTATCACCTTGAGATAGGAGCGCTACAGTCAGTTCGAGCGTCTCCAGTAGGGCAGCATGAATGTTACTCAGTATGACACCCGTTTTGTGGATTTGGACCTTCATGCGATTCTTCTTCTCCCTACTGAGAGAGAGGGTGAGGAGGTTTATTGAGGGACTTGCTGAGCCTATTAGATTGCAGATGGCTAAGGAGACTAGGAGCGAGATTTCTTATCAGGTGGCTGCCAATGTCGCTAGGCGAGTCGAGATGGTTGTTGGTCAGGGAGGTCAGGGGTCGGACAAGAGACCTCGTCATTCCAGTGGGTTCAGCGGTGCCTCATCTAGAGGCGGGGGTACTTATAATAGAGGCCATCCTCCCATGCCATTTCATTCAGCACTCCAGGCATCCCACGGTGCCCCAGGTGGTCGTGGCCCTCATATGCCTTATTCTGATCAGCCAGCCTAGAGTGCACCACCAGCTCCTATCAGTGCACCTCTGCTATAGAGTTCTCAGGGTGGTTATTCAGGTCGACAGGGTCAGTTTCACGACCAGCAGTCACAGCAGCCGAGGTCTTGTTATACTTGTGCTGATTCGAGGCACATTGCTAGATTTTTCCCTCGTGCATCGAGCAGTTCTCAACATCAGGGTTCTCATACCATGGTCCCGGTACCGGGTGCTGCGCTGCCCGCTCAGCCATCTAGAGGTAAGGGTCAGGTAGCCGGAGGTGGTGGTCCGGCCATTAGAGTTGGAGGTCAGGCCGCTAGAGGTGGACGCCAGCCAGCCAGGGGCCGTGCTAGAGATATAATTCAGAGTGGTGGGGCCCAACCCCAATGTTATGCCTTTCCAGCCAGGTCTGAGGCTGAGTCATCTCACTCCGTTATTACAGGTACTATTTCATTTTGCAATAGAGATGCTTCATTTCTATTTGATCTGGGGTCTACTTACTCCTATCTGTCATCTTATTTTGCTTTATATTTGGTTGTGCCACGTGATTCCTTGAGTGCCCCTGTAAATGTGTCCACACCTGTGGGGATGTTACTATGGTAGATCATTTTTATCGCTCGTGTGTGGTCAATATTGGGATTCTTGAGACCAGTGTAGATCTTCTACTCCTCGATATGGTGGATTTTGATGTTATATTGGGTATGGATTGGTTGTCACCTTATCAAGCTCTATTGGACTGTCATGCCAAGAGTGACCTTAGCCTTGTTGGGGTTGCCTCGATTAGAGTGGTGAGGTATTCCTGGCCAATCAGTAGGGTTATTTCATATATTAAGGCTCGACGTGTGGTCGAGAAGGGGTGTTTGGGTTATTTGGCTTATGTTCGTGATTCTAATGTGGAGGTTCCTTCTATGGATTTTGTGCCTGTTGTTCGTGAGTTTCTAGAGGTATTTCCTACAGACCTGTCGGGGATGCCACCCGAAAGGGATATTGATTTTTGTATTGATTTGGCTCCGGGCACTCAGCCCATTTCCATTCTTCCATACCGGATAGCCATGCCAGAGTTGAAAGAATTGAAGAAACAGTTGCAGGATTTTCTTGATAAAGGCTTCATTAGACCTAGTGTCTCGCCCTGGGGTGCACCAGTGTTGTTTGTAAATTAGAAAGATGGGTACATGAGGATGTGTATAGATTATCGGAAGTTGAACAAAGTCACCATCAAGAACAAGTATCCACTGTCGAGGATTGATGATTTATTTGATCAGCTTCAGGGTGCTAAGGTGTTTTTGAAGATTAATTTGAGATCTGGCTACCATCAGTTGAGGACTATGGCACCCGATGTCCCTAAGACAACTTTTCGGACGCGGTATGGCTTCTATGAGTTTTTGGTGATGTCCTTTGGGTTGATCAATGCCCTAGCAGCATTTATGGACTTGATGAACCAAGGGTTCAAGCCTTGTTTAGACTCTTTTGTGATTGTTTATATTGATGACATTGTGATATACTCCCGCAGTCGGGCGGAGCATGAGCAACACCTTAGGTTAGTGCTCCAGACTCTGAGGTACAACCAGTTGTACGCTAAATTTTTGAAGTGCGAGTTTTGGTTGGATTCAGTCTCTTTCTTGGGCCACATTGTATCAGCAGAGGGCATTCAGGTAGATCCTAAGAAGATTGAGGCAGCCCAGATTTGGCCTAGACCACGTCATCCACGGAGATCAGGAGCTTCTTGGGTTTGGCGCATTATTATTTCTAGAGGGTTTTTCATCTATAGCAGCCCCGTTGACCAGGTTGACCCAGAAGGGTGCCTCGTTCAGATGGTCAGACGAGTGTAAGGAGAGCTTTCAGAAGCTCAAGAATTCTTTGACTACAATGCCGGTGTTGGTGTTACCATCAGGTTCAGGATCTTACACGGTATATTGTGATGCCTCCCTTGTTGGGCTCGGAGAAGTATTGATGCAGGAGGAAAGGTTATTGCATATGCATTTCGGCAGTTGAAGGTTCATTAGAAGAATTACCCTGTCCATGATTTAGAGTTGGCATCCATTGTTCATGCGCTGAAGATTTGGAGGCACTACCTTTATGGCGTGTCATGTGAGGTTTTCAAGGATCATCATAGCTTTCAGTATTCGTTCAAGAAAAAGGATCTCAATTTGAGGTAGAAGAGGTGGTTGGAGCTATTGAAAGACTATGATATCACCATCTTATACCATCGTGGGAAGGCCAATGTGGTGGCCGACGCATTGAGTAGGAAGGCAACGAGTATGGGCAGCCTTGCATTCATTCCAGTCGGTGAGAGGTTGCTAGCATCAGATTTTTAGACTTTGGCCAGTCAGTTGGTGAGGTTGGATATTTTAGAGCCCAGCCGTGTTCTAGCTTGCACAGTCGCTCGGTCTTCCTTGTTTGAGCGTATCGTAGATCGGCAGTATCATGACCCTCATTTGTTGGTCCTTATGAACACAGTACGGCATGGTGGTTCCAAGAATTTTACTGTTGGAGATGACGGAGTTTTGAGAATGCAGGGTCGCGTGTGCGTGCCTAATGTTGATGGGCTTCATGAGTTGATTCTAGAGGAGGCTCACTGTTCTCAGTATTCTATTCACCCGGCGCCGCCAATATGTACCAGGACTTGCGGTAGCATTATTGGTGGAGGAGGATGAAGAAGGATATAGTTTCTTAACTCGGTGCCTGAATTGTCAGCAAGTAAAGTATGAGCATCAGAGACCCGGTGGTTTGGTTCAGCAGATAGAGATTCCTGAGTGGAAGTGGGAGCGTATCACTATGGACTTTGTGGTTGGAATCCCACGAACTCAGAGGAAGTTCGATGCCATTTGGGTCATTGTGGATAGGCTGACTAAGTCAGCACACTTCATTCCTGTGGCAGTTACCTATTCTTCGGAGCGGTTGGCAGAGATCTATATTCGTGAGATTGCCCGTCTTCACGGTGTGCCCGTGTCTATCATTTCTGATCGAGGTACGTAGTTCACCTTGCACTTTTGGAGGGCAGTACATTGTGAGCTGGTTACGCGGGTTGAGTTGAGCACATCATTCCATTCTCAGATGGACGGACAGTTAGAGCGTACTATTCAGATCTTGGAGGATATGCTCCGCGCATGTGTTATAAACTTTGGAGGATCGTAGGACCAGTTCTTGCCCCTTGTAGAGTTTGCCTACAACAACAACTATCAATCGAGCATTCAGATGGCTCCCTTTGAGGCATTATATGGTAGACGGTGGCGGTCGCCAGTTAGGTGGTTTGAGCCGGGGGAGGCTCGGTTATTGGGTACAAATCTAGTACATAAGGCCTTGGACAAGGTCAAGATTATACAGGATCGACTTCGCACAACTCAGTCTAAGAAGAAGAGTTATACGGACCGTAGAGTTCGTGATTTGGCATTCATGGTCGGGGAGCGGGTGTTGCTTCAGGTATCACCCATGAAGTGTGTCATGAGGTTTGGGAAGAAGGGCAAGCTGATCCCTAGATACATCAGACCTTTTGAGATTCTGGAGAGAGTGGGATATGTGGCTTATAGGCTTGGGTTGTCTCCAGGGTTATCAATAGATCATCCAGTGTTCCATGTGTCCATGCCCCGGAAGTATCATGGTGACCCGTCCCACTTGTTACATTTCAGTTCTGTCAAGTTGGTCAAGGATTTGACTTATGAGGAGGAGCCGGTGGATATTATAGCCCAAAAGGTTCATCAGTTGAGATTAAAGATTTATCCTTTAGCATGAGTGCAGTGGAGAGGTCATCCCACTGAGGCAGCTACTCGGGAGTCCGAGTCGAACATGCGGAGTATATATCCCCACCTATTCACCAGTTCAGGTACTTTTCTATGTCCGTTCGAGGACGAACATTTGTTTTAAAGGTGGAGAATGTGATGACCCGATAAGTCATCTCATATTTTAGAACTGAATTCTGTGTTCTGAATCCTTAAATAACTCATTTTATCTTTTCTCGGCTGGCGTGCACGGTCCGGGTATTGACCCGGAAGGCTTATATGTTAAACACTGATTAAAATAAGAATTTTTGCCTTAGAAAGTAATTTTAGTTGACGTCGATCAATGTTTTGAGTAAACGGAATCAAACCAAATATTTTTACGATCTCGGTGGGTCCGTATTGAAATATGGGACCTGGGTATATGCCCGGAGTTGAATTAAGAGGTCCCTAGCTCGAGAAATGAGTTTTTGTTGAAAATTGAAAGTCTGAAAATTAAATGTTTTTAAGAATCTATTAATGTTAGGCATTTTTGATATCGAGCCCGTATTTTGGTTCTGGAGCCTAGTATATGTTCAATATAATAATTATAACTTGTATGTGAAGTTTGGTAAGAAACGGAGTCAGTTTAATGTGATTCCGATGCTCGGTTGTGAAGAAAGAAGTTTTAAAGCTTTTCTGAAATTTCCATTCGATTTGGTGTTTAATTCGTAGTTTTAGGTGTTATTTTGGCGATTTGATCACGGAGCATGTTCTTAGGATGTTTTAGGACTTGTGCTCATGTTTGGTTTGGAGCCCCGAGGGCTCAGGTAAGTTTCGGATAGGTTACAGGATGTTTGGACTTAGGAAACTCTGGTGTGAGAATGTTGTATCTGGTGTCTGGTGCATTGTACTCCGTGATCGCGTAGTAACTCTTGCATCGCGAAGGGGATCTAGGCTGGGGAGAAATTTTACTCTATGCGAACACGAAGACTGGGTCACGAACGCAGAGCGATCGGGGCCTTACCCTCCACGAACGCGGCCAGATAAACGCGAACGCATAGAGTTTAGGACCTGGGGGAGGGGGTCAGTCGCTCTGCATCGCGAACGCGAGCAGGGACTCGCGAACGCGAAGGCCAGGTGGCATAGCCTTTGCGAATGCGATGGGAGTTTCATGATCGTGTAAGTCTCCAGGACGTAGCTCTTCGCGAATGCGACAGTGTTCATGCGATCGCGATGAACACTGTTGCCCAGCTATTCAAGAATAGAGTCAAAACGGGAATTTGGCCATTCTTTCAAAATTTTCAAACTAAGAGACCTGGAGGCGATTCTTCCACAAGAATTTTTTGGTAAGTGATTTTAACCTACTTTCTTTCAATTACCCAATACATTTCATGATTTTTCTACCTAAAATCTAGGATTTCCATGGTAGAAATTGGGGGTTTGGGTAGAATTAGGGATTTTTGGGAAATTGGGATTTAGAACTCAAATTGATGTTGGATTTCAAAACTAATTGCATTTGTGAAACCTAAATTTATGCATTGTAATTGATTTCTTTAGCAATATTTAATGTTACTGAATTAATTATGTCTAGATACGAGTAGTTTGGAGGTGCATCTGGAGGAAAAATGGTTGTTGAGCTTTGAGTTTGGCCGTTGGAGCAAGGCAAGTGTCGTGGTTAACCTTGGCTTAAGGGATAGGTGTTAATTGCTTATTTTCTAAGTGTTTGAATGTTGGGTACAACATATAAGTGAGGTGACGAGTATCTATGCGTTGTTGTTAAGTCATAGAATTCGAGTGGGTCTTATTCTTGTAATTGTTGCCTTCCTTGATCATACTATCCATGTTTAGACTAGTTGATCGAAATGTTGATTACTCTTATCATGTCTTACAGAATTTGGTATTGATTGAGTATTGACTCAAGGTTAAGGTCGGTGTTGTGGAACTAAATGTTGAAGTAAGACTTGTTCTTGATATTTCTATCTCTCTGTTGTTATTGTTCATTGTTTTGGTGAGGGAGAGTGTTAAAGCACGGAGGGTGATGTCGTGAAAATGTTTTGTGAGTGAGTCTTAATGCACGAAGGGTGATGTCGTTCCATGTTTGTGTGTGATAATGCACGAAGGGTGATGACGTTCCATTTTCTGAGAGAGCTAATGCACAAAGGGTGATGTCGTGTCGTTTCTATTATTTCATCTGGTGAAGTTGAGAGTAAAAGCACGAAGGGTGATGTCGTGCACTTTCCTTTACCGTGATTACTTGTTTCTTTCTGTTTAAGGTATAACTTTTGATCAAGTCCTTATTGCTGTTGTGATCCTTTATTTTGTGTTTCCCCCCAGCATATCCCCTTCCCAATATTTCTTGCTTAGTTTCTTTGAATGTTGTTATTTGTATCTATATTGTTATACTGCACAGGTTTGTTTGTAGGAGTCTTGTCCTAGCCTCGTCACTACTTCACCGAGGATAGACTCGACATTTACCAGTACATGGTGTCTGTTGTACTGATACTTCATTCTGCACTTCCTGTGTAGATTTTGGTACTGGACCGAGTTGATCCTGAGTTAGCTGCTGGCTTCATCTGATCGGAGACTCAAGGTAGTCGTATCAGCGTTCACAGGCCCTGAAGTCCCCGTCTATCCTTTTTGTTTACTGCTTTCTTTTATTCAAACAATTGTACTTCTTTCAGACTTACTATTCGTAGTAAATTCTAGAATGCTCGTGGATTGTGACTCCAGATTCTGGGTAGTTGTATAAATGTTAAGACTGTTATGGATTTCTGCACTCTTTTAAACTTATTGTATCTTAATTGCTGTAAATCACTGAAAGGGTTTAGAAATGGCTTAATGACCTCTAATGTTGTCTTTCCTAACAAGTGAACCGTTAGGCACCATCACGATCTCGACTGTGGGAATTCCGGATTGTGACAGTCCTGTCCTGTCTGCTTAGTGAATATAGAGTGGTCATATGCACTCTGTTGATATCCTACTCCTAGTAATGCTTCTGTGAGCTTAATGTTCCATTGTCTTGAAGCCTGTTTCAGGCCATAGAGTGTCTTCAATAATCTTCAAGCTTTATTCTCCACTGGCTTTAGAAACCTTGTGACAAGACCATGCATACTTCTTCATAAGGGTTACCTTGTAGGAATGCATTGTTGACATCCATTTGGTAGGGGATCTACTCCTTTGAGGCTGCTACGCTAAGGACAATTCTCACAGTTACTATTTTGGCAAATGGTGAGAATGTCTCATGATAGTCCAACCCTTCTTGTTGAGTGTATTATTTTGCTGCCAGTCATGCCTTAAATCTCTCTACCTCTTCATTTGATCTTAAACACCTACTTAGAACCAATTGGTTTCTTCCCTTTTGGCAAGTCTACCACCTCCCAGGTCTGATTTTCTTTAAGTGCTTTAATCGTTTGGTCCATAGCTTCTATACACCTCGGATCACATTGATGGCGTCCACAACACACCTCGATAAGAGATATGATACCGTCATATGCAATATAAATTACCCAACTATGAGTCGGGGTCAAATACACATGGAGTTATAAGGGGTGTTAGGAGTTTATTCTTGAAGAAAACGAATAGATTAACGGAATTTGCACTTTCATAATGAGTTTTGATTTCTACTTCTACTATTACTCTAACAATTGTAAGCTAAGTAAAAGAAACTACCAATGAATGATGTTTTTTGGTGTTGTTCCAAATAGTTTAAAAGCCTAGGAATGTGACTATAACCTAGATGTTATCCTAATGGGTTAAATACGTTAATACTTATTTTTTTGATTGGGTGTATTATAGCTCTCACTCTACATTACCCACTCAATACCTCCCGATCAGAGAGTGATTTTTCCCAATTTGGCTTTATGAAATCCAAATGGGTATCAAACAAAATAGTTGATATGAGCTCAAGTCGGGTTTTTACCATCTCTAGTTTTAACCCTTTAATTAGGTCAATCAAACTCTCAATTAGCCCAATTCCTTATTAGCCAAGTTATCCTAGACTAGACCCCTCTTTCACAAGTAGAGACTAAGTCAAAAAGGCATGAATCATTATTTGCAACTATTAATTCTAAAATTGAGGCATGAACTAAGCTAAATAATCAACACCCAATCATAAAGCATTAAATTAAATACCCATAAGGTTTACACACTTGGGTTGGGTCACAAGCCCAGTAAGAATGTTGCTACTCATAATGGGAAATGAAGAAAATAAAGAAGAAAAGCTAATAAACTCATAATCAAAGATTAAAATTATAAAAATATAATATTTAAACGCTAAAGTAACCACAAACTTCCTAAAAATGACAAAAGGTAACGACTACAAAAACTTGACCTAAAATTGTGAAACTCGTCTATTTATATTGGCCCAAAATTTTCTCACAAAAATTCCCTTCGGGAGGTTCTATGGATGCACAATTCCATGTGTGGTCCGCACTTATTTGCTTATGCGCCCTTTACTGCCTTGTGGTTTGGAACACTCCTTCTTGGGTCAGATTTTATCGTGGGAGACCAAACTTCCAACATTCCTGCAATTTGCACAATTTCAGTAGTTTCAGGAACAACCTCTCTACCCTCTCTGGGGTAGGGGTAAGGTCTGCGTACACTCTACCCTCCCTAGACCCCACTGATGGGATTTTACTGGGTTGTTGTTGTTGTTGTCAATAGTTTTAGGAACACAAATCAATACTTTCAGACTAAAACAAAAGCAAAAAGGTGCTAATAAGTAGTCAAAATCCCCACTTATCAACTCCCCCAAACTTAAGTCTTTGCTTGTCCTCAAGCAAATAAATTAGTTTCCACCTCCTAAAATTAAGGGTCATTTCAGCGAGTCAAAAGTGAGTCATTCACACATCAGTTGGAACAAAAATTACCCACACTATTCATGTATTATCAACAAGACAACACGTCACATATAGTTCTAACGTGACATTTGAGCTTCAAGAATTGACTTTACTCATCAAGGACTCTTGTTCTATCATGTAGGCCATGGTGGACTCCTAACTCTTCCTCCTCTACTTTCCATTTGTGAAGATCACTTAAGAAGTTATCGCTCAATCTGAAGATTCATGAAAGGCTCACTCATCTCTCACAAGAGAATGTTACAAGTACGACTTCAAGTACCATAGGCTTTCCCCTCATGTAGATCACCACTAATGTAAGCTCACTCTGTTCGAAATCAAGTAGGACTTCCTTCGGGATGTAATGAAGGCTTTTGGGTTAGGGTAGGATACCGTATGGGTAAGTGGTTACACCTTTCCTTAGGCACTCCATCTTTAATTTCTCGGACCAGAGGCACTTTATTTTCATTGGGGACTAGAGAGGCATAACATCACTCTTTCTTGATCATTTCATTCTTTTTCTCCCTTTTTGATTATCACTGTTTGGGATCATTTCCTTTTTTGAATCCATCAACCCTTCCACTTATTCACGTTTATTTTTTTTTGTTCTTTTCTTTTCTTGCCTTCTCTTTCCTTAAGATTCTTTATTTTCTCTTTTTGTACCTTGATACCTTTTTCAAATTCCTCATCTCTCCTGAAAACTTATGTTTTAAGCCATTTGTTTCACATAAGTATTAAGGAAAGTCAGGGGTGCCAAGAGAGGGTCACGACAAAACGGGTAAAGGCATATAACATGGTTATCAAATGAGAAAGGCTAGAGGCTCAAAAGGGTTGACTAAGGATAACGACATTAGTCATCAATATAAATCTCAAACGGGTTAAGGAGAGCATACAATCACTTCTCAAACCAAGCAAAACTTAGGATTTCTCCTTGAAACACATTCGGGGCAAGTTCTAGACCCTTCGCACGGATACTTGTATTAGCAACAATTCATCTCATCCCTCATGCAATCAGATTGTAAAAGAGGATAGAGTCAACAACCTACAAACGGCCACGTTCAAGTTTAAAGATCTCTATGGTCCAATTAAACCACTCGATGATTACCAAAGTCAACTCAAGAGACAAAGTCACTAACTAGAGCATGACTTAATTAGGTGGTTAAGTGTGTTAGTTCCAACTGAATTATGGTTGACTCTTTGAGCATGACTTAATTAGGTCTTCTTATTCATTACTACTACTATTGTTACCTAAACATACAAACAGACTCATTCCTTTAAGAAGGTTGTCACGCCATCCATCGTTGGGATGAGTCACCCAGTTCACACAACAACTACCTTTGGAAAGAACTATGCGTTAAGAAAACCAAAGGCTTATTATCTACTAAAACATAAAAAGAAGCTACTTAAAAAAATAAGAACTAATATGGAAAATATAAAGAAGCTAATAAGCAAAAACAATGATTAAGAAACTAATGAGCAAAACTACTAAACATAGAATGGATATACATAGTAAGAGAGAGAGAATATAGTTAAATACAAATAAGAAAAAGAAATAGTATCATCAAATTATTACAGGCCAAATGTATCAAAGTGTACTAAAGGTGTCAAATAAACTCCAACCCCCGAATAAAAGTAAGCCTTGTCCCCAATGCTTAGCAAAATAACAGTAAAAGATGAAAGGGTGACGAAAACTCCTTATGGCTCCTTGGACATCTCTGTGTCCCCAGTAATGTCATCGCCTTCCGGATCAGCAAGCTGGATCTCATCATCCTCGACTCTAGGTGTGGCTGGGTTGTACCTCTCAAAATCCTTCAGCAGAAATTGTCGCTCAAGAGTTAGCGACCCCACTGGCCACCACATACGGAAGTTGGTGAAGCCAGCCAGGCTGACAAAGCGATCCTCTAAAACCTCTTTCTTCATTGATCTTTCAAGGCCTAAAGTTGTAGCATCTCCCCCTCTGCCATCATCAGGGATATTATATATCTTGTGCCTTAGGGATTGGTGTAGTTGATGGATCAGAAGCCTCACTAGAACTCTTCGATCCCTCGGAAGTGCTGTGGGATGAAGACGATTCGTCCCTAAGATGGTATCTTCCTTGAAGCCTCGGCTATGTGGCCAGCTGCTCCGGAACAAAGGCTGAGTTTCCCTCTGGTACTTCCCTAGATAGGGCATATGAGCTAGTCTCGGAGAGGTCTACACCTCCCTCTGCTTGCGGTTGCTTTCTTTCTTATTGTCTTTGGCTAGCGAAGGGTTAAGACACTTTTGCCTTGACCCTAAGAAGATTCACCTCTCCCTTTTGAAGTGTCATCTCGTCCTATGGATCGAACCATTGTCTATATCAAGCAAAGACAATTTTTAGTTGCAAATCGATGTTCAAAAACATATAGGAGACATGTGAGTAAAGTAGAAACCATAAAACACAGTGGGAGGTACAATTGAATCATTTTTGTAGGGGAAAGTAATTTGCGGTCTGCACAATTTCACTTGCTATCGCAGATGGAGATGTGCGGGTCGCACAGTTTTGTTGTGCGGCCGCAGAAGTGAAGTGCATTCCGCACAATTTGACTTGCGGCCGCACTTCTAAATCCCACAAATTATATCTCTCTAATGACAGTGAAATGACCAAATTGTGGCCGCAAGAGGATTTCTGCGGTCCGCACACTTAGACTTGCGGCCGCACATTGGAGTCTCAAAGTGAGTACTCTCTGATGACAAAAGATGTGTTGTTTTGCGTCCGCGATGGGAAATGTTCGTCCACATTTTAATTTGTGGTCGCAAATTCCTTCTTCGCTTAGTTTCCCTAAATTCAACATCTACGGACCGCATAAATTCAAGTGTGGCTGCAAATTTCAAAAAATTGCGTACAGATCAAACTTTTCTGCTTAGGTTTTTCAATCTCGTGCACAATTAGACATGACAACATTGTAAAAACATTAAATTATACTATATCAGTCCCCATAGAGCATGTATCAAGTTAACCTAGATCAGATTTACCCCACATGGACATACAATTGAATTCTAATAACAAATGTCCTAAAAAGAACTAAAATCTACAAATTAAACTAACACAAAAAAGTAACATGAAGTCGAAGCATACCAAATAGAATGAGTGTAATGAGTGAATGATCAAGGTGGCTGCGTGTGTGGACAAATAGAAATCTCCAAGAAAATTCAACATAGCAGAATTTTTAGTTCAGAGAGCGAAAAGTGTAAATTGGACCCTGTTCCTCTATTTAGATTAATGGTTCACTAAGGGGTAGAAGGACGAGTGCCGCCACACATTTTCATGTGCGGTTCGCACTCTATTACCTGGGACCTCATCTTAGATTTTCATTTGCGTTCTGCACATTTTCAGGTGCGGTCACAGATCCACATCCGCACTGACAGGCTTACACTTCAGAGAGTTGTTATTTTTGACATCTCAATTGTGCGGTCCGCAAGATGAATGTGTGACCGCAATGCTCTTCTGCTATAGAACATAGAAATGTGCGGTCCGCACAATTCTTGAATACTTAGCCATATTTTGTCCACAATTCCTGCAAGTCACACTCATCCATTGTAGCATACGTCAAATCAAGTTGACAAAAATAACACCTAACTATAAAAGAAAAATGAAAAGAAACATGGGTTGCCTCCCAAGAAGCGTCTGATTTAACGTCGCGGCACAACGCAGAACACCGTCAAGTGAAATTCATGACCGCCAAAACGTGGCCATTTCTAACTTTTCCCAAGTAGTGCTTCACTTGATGATCATTGACTCGGAATACTTCATTATTTTTGTTATTCAAGTCTAATTCACCAAATGGCGTCACACCTACAATTTCAAAAGGACCACTTCATTTAGATTTTAGCTTCCCGGGAAACATCCTCAACCTTGAGTTAAACAACAATACAAGATCGCCCACCTTGAACTCTTTGTTCCAAATGTATTTGTCATGAAGATATTTCATATTTTCTTTTTACAAGGATGAACATGCATAAGCATGATACTGGAACTCATCAAATTCATTCAAGTGTGCGACCCTCAAGTTAGCGGCTATATCCCAATCAATATTCAACTTCTTTAAAGCCCTTGTGGCCTTGTGCTCTAGTTCCAACAGAAAATGACAAGTTTTTCTGAACACCAACCAATATGTTGATACTACGATAGGTGTATTGTAAGTCGTCCGATAAGCCCATAATACATCATCAAGCTTCTTGGACCAATCCGTCCGATTATCATTCACTGTTTTGGACAAGATGCTCTTTATCTCCCAGTTGGAGACTACCACTTGCCCACTAACTTGTGAGTGATAGGGAGTCGTGACTTTCTGAGTAACACCATACTTACCAAGTAAAGTTTACAATCACTCACAAAAGGTCATGTAACGACCCGAACGATCGTTTTGAGAGTTGTAGCCCCGTTCTGCCATTTTCTACTCATTTTATGCTGTACAACTGTTATGAATTATCGGGTTCGTTGGTTCGAGTCCGAAGAGATTTCAGAGTGAATTGAGGACTTAGTCTCTTCATTGAAAGCTTTAGTTGGAAAAGTCGACCAGATGTCGACTTATGTGTAAACAACCTTGGATTTGAATTTTGATGGTTCTGTTAGCACCATTGGGGGATTCTGGATTTGGGAGCGTGTCCGGATTGTGATTTGGAGGCCCGTAGTAGAATTAGACTTGAAATGACGAAAGTTGGAATTTTTGAAAGTTTGACCGGGAGTGGACTTTTTGATATCGAGGTCCGATTGGAATTTCAAAAGTTTGATTAGGTTCGTGGGGTCATTTATGACTAGTGGGAAATATTTGAGGTCAATCAGACGTGATTTGATAGGTTTTGACGTTAATTGTAGAATTTGGAAATTTTAAAGTTTATTAGGCTTGAATCCGTGTGCAATTCGTGTTTTTAATGTTGTTTGAGGTGATTTCAGGGTCTGACTAAGTTAGCATTGGGTTATAAGACTTGTTGGTATGTTTGCTTGAGGTCCTGGGGGCCTCGGGTTGATCTTGGGTGGTTAACGAACTTGGAGTTTGATTTGAAGAACTACTGAAGTTTGGACTCAGCTGGTGTAACCGCACCTGCAAAAGTCTCATCGTGGGTGCGAGCTTGCAGAAGCGAGTTTTCCATCGCAGGAGTGGAGCTGGCCTTGCCTAGCCTGGGTAGGGCGCAGGTGTGAGGGGTTAACCGCATCTGCGAGCTCATAGGTGCGAGCGAGGCTCCCCAGATGCGGAGGTAGGGGACTGTTCTCCAGAAGCGGATAGATGGCCGCAGAAGCGCCTCCACAGGTACGGAAGCTGGAGTGCTGATGCGGACTTGGGAAACTTACGTGTCTTCCGCAGAAGAAGAGAATTTACCGCAAAAGCGGTTCCGCAGGTGCAGAAACATGGCCACAGGTGCGAAAAGCCTGGGCAGAACGTTTTAAAATGAGGGTTCGCGATTATGGCTTCATTTCAACATTTTGAACTCGATCTTAGATGATTTTGGAGAGGATTTTCGAGGAGATTCTTGGGGTACGCTTTTTGTACCCATTTTGGATCAATAATATTGTTTCCCTATTGTTTTTCCCACCTAGACTGTATGGTTTTGAGGTAAAATTTGGGGGTTTGAGGCTAGGGACATCCAGAGTTGATTTGGGGATTTGAATGGCCATTTAGTGTCGTATTTTGATAAACTTGGTATGGTTAGACTCATGAGTGAATGGGATTTCGGGTTTTGTGACTTTTGTTGGAGTTCGAGACGTGGGATTGGGGGCCCGGTTTGAGCTGATTTCAGATTTTTGGCTATACTATCGTATTGATTGTATTGTACTGCTTGTGGCTATATTCGGGACATTTGGAGGCAGATTAGCGAGGCAAAGGCATTTTGGAGTAGAATTGTGCCCGGATTGTGGTAAGTAACTGTTCTAAATCTGATCATGAGGGTATGAAACCCCGAATTTTGTTTTATGTGATTATTTTGGAAGTGACGCATATGCTAGGTGGCGGGCGTCCACCGTGGGAATTGTGACTTGGTCCATTCCGTGAAACTGAAAAGTTGAATAAACTTGTTTTTAGCTATATGCTCTCCATGTCTTATAGAAATTTGATTGTGAATCAAGTTAGAGACCATGTTTAGGCTATGTGTTGGTACTGTTGGGACCCATAGAAGCCGTGTTACATGTTGAATTACCTGCTAAATACTACTTGTAATCAGTCTCAGTTTTTACACGCATATCATATCTTAGTCTCTATTATTCTTGTTAATACATCATATTATTGATGTTTGGGCTGATTTTCCTGATTTCTGAGAGCCCGAGAGACCGGAGATATTGATGACTGAGTGAGGCCGAGGGCCTGATTGTGAGGATATTTGTGGGATTGGGCTGCACACCGTAGCATGCTTCATTGATTTATTCCATGATTGGCTTGATATGACGCTTGGGCTGAAGGAGTCCCTCCGGAGTCTGTACACACCCTAGTGAGCGCAAGTAACTATGGAGTTCGAGTGCCGAGTGTTGAGCGACAGCAAGGAATTAGTGACTGTTAGGAATTAGTGATTGGGATATTGGAGTGAATGGGAGGACTGGGTGATTTGTTTCCCTGAGAGGTTGTATATGATTTCAATTTTGTTGCACCTAGTTTGCCATATTTAATTGTTTTGAAATATTCTGAGAGATATTTTTATCCGATTTTACTTGAACTTGGCATGTATAACTGATTTGACTTAATTTGCCGGATTTGAAAGCATGTCTATTTTCCTTGTTGAGACTACTGAAATTAAACTACAAATGTGTAATTCGTCAATATCTTTCAAGTCCTTATTTACTATTGTTACTTACTGTGTTAGTTGTACTCACGCTACAACCTACACTTCGTGTGCTGATCCAGGAGTTTCTGTATGCGGATGGTGTTGATATTTCACGTAGCTGACTGTTGGAGATATCGAGGTAGCTTCCTGGCGTTCGCAGTCCTTGTTTCTCCTTCCCTATCTTTTCTTTCGTTGTATTTTGATCCAAACTATTATAGACGTTTCATTCCTAGAGTGGTTATGTATAGATGCTCATGGGCTCAGTGACACCGCGATATTAGGATCTATTTTCCGCACTTGTGTTTTGGGTTTTACCCATGTTTATGAAAACGTTGCCCATTTAAAATTTCTTGATTTATTTTCTGTTAAATATCGGAAGTATTTTGTAAATGTCGGCTTGCCTGGTTCCATCGATAGGTGCCAACATGGCAGGTTAGGATTTGGGTCGTGACAAGTTGGTATCAGAGCCTAGGTTACATAGGTCTCACGAGACATGAGCAGGTTTAGTAGAGTCTTGAAGATCAGTACGGAGACGTCTGTACTTATCTTCGAGAGGCTGCCGAACCCTTAGGAAACTTCACATTCTTGAATTTTTTTTGTGCATATATGTTGATTCCGGTAACTAAACTTCTGTTATTCTATTCTCTCGCAGATGGTGAGGACATGTACTGCTGGACAGGATGGACAACCACCAGTACCATCCGTCAAGGCTGGGAAAGGCCGAGGTCACGGTAGAGGCCGCGGTAGGGGAAGAGGTGCAGCTCGTACAACAGCTAGGGCAGCACGTGCAGATCCACCAGGTTCCCCAGTTCAAGAGTAGGTCCCAGTTGTGGAGGAGCTTGTGGGGCCAGCTCAGGCACCACCCGTTCCCATTGTGATTCTAGACCTTCAGGAGGCCTTAGCTCAGATTCTAACAATGTGCACCTGTCTTGCTCAGGCGGTCTCTATTCCGGCCGGAGTAGCCACTTCTCAGGTCGGGGGAGGTACTCAGACTCCCGCCACCCATACACTAGAGCAGGTGATGCAAGGACTCCAAACATCGGGGGCACTACCAGCCCAGCGGGTTGTAGCTGCTTAGGCCCATGTGGCTCCTGTTATGTCTGATGATGATCCACGGAGATTAGAGAGGTTTGAGAAACTCCAGCCTCTATCTTTCGGTGGTATAAAAGTGGAGGATGCCTAGGGCTTCTTAAACAAGTGTCAGAGGATTCTTCGTACAACAGGTATTCTAGAGACTAGTGGGGTCTTGTTCACTACTTTTCAGTTCTCTGGGGCTACCTTCAGTTGGTGGGAGGCTTATGAGAGGTGTAAGGAGGTCGACGCAACACCAGTTACATGGCATGAGTTCTCCGTTCTCTTCTTGGAGAAGTTCGTACTTTAGTCCCGCAGAGAGGAGATGCGCATGCAGTTTAAGCAGATTCGTCAGGATGATATGTCTATGACGCAGTACGAGATGAGGTTTTCTTAGTTGGCCCGTCATGTAGTCTGGTTGGTTCCCACAGATAGCGAGAGGATAAGGAGGTTCATTGATGGCCTCACATTTCAGTTGCGGTTGCTTATGACTAGAGATAGGGTATATGGTGCTACTTTCTATGGGGTTGTTGACATTTCCCGGAAGATAGAGATGGTCCGCAGCCAGGAGCGGGTTGAGAGGGAGGCCAAGAGGTCTCGTGGATCAGGTGGTTTTAGTGGTTTTTCTTCTGGAGGTCAGTTCCACCACGGCAGGGGTCATCCTTATAGGCATGCTCAGGCGGCTCGTCCAGTTCACCGTGGTGTATCATCTGGCCATGGTTCACACAATTTTCAGCATGGTCACTCATCTCTCAGTGCCCTTCTAGCTTAGAGTTCGTCCCGTGCTCCATCGGTTCATGTCTCATCTATGCCAGGTTCTTCTACCAGTTATCTCGGTGGTCGGGGCTCCCTTCAGTCCACATCACTAGCACCAGGGAGTTGTTTTGAGTGCGGGGAGTTTGGGCATGTGTGGAGGTAGTGTTCTCGTCGTTAGGGAGTTCCAGCGCAGTAGAGGAGTCAGGCTACGACTTCTGCTTCAGTTGCTACACAACCCGCTCAACCAGCTCGAGGTGCGGCCCTGTCAGCTAGAGGTCGCCCTAGAGGGGGAGACCGATCAGGTGACGGTCAGGCCCGATTCTATGCTCTTCTCGCCAGGCCAGATGCCATTGCTTCATATGTAGTGATCACACGTATTGTCTCGGTTTGCCACAGGGATGCCTTTGTATTATTAGACCCTGGTTCCACCTATTCTTAGTCCGCGATCGCAGAAGTCAACTTACTCCTTATACGTGATCGCATAAACTATTTCGCGATCGCGTAGAGAATTTTAAGCCAGCTTCATTTTCCTTCTACGCGATCGTGCCTCAATCCCCGCGATCGCGATGCTTTAAAAGCCTGGGCAGATTATAAGTTTCCAAAATTGGGGGTTTCACCATTTTAAACATATTTTGACTTCTAGAACTCGGTTTTGGGTGATTCCTTGAGGTATTTTCACACAAATCGAATGGGTAAGTGTTCTTCCACTGGAATTAAATATATTTCATGAATTAGTTCTTGTTTTTATCATTTAATTTGTGTTTTTGGTTGAGTGGATTGTGNTTTTCACACAAATCGAATGGGTAAGTGTTCTTCCACTAGAATTAAATATATTTCATGAATTAGTTCTTGTTTTTATCATTTAAATTGTGTTTTGGGTTGAGGGGATTGTGGGTTTTGAAAGAAAACTTCAAAAATGAAAATTCATGATTTGAATGACCAAATGTTATCGGAATTGGATAAATTTAGTATGGGTGAACTCATATCGGAATGGATAATCGGAATTCGTAAAATTTATCGAGTTCCGAGGTGCGAGCCCGGGGGTCAACTTTTGGGTCGATCTTTATAAATTTACAAAGATTGAAACTTTATTATTCGGAATCGTTCCTTATACGTTGTATATGTATTTTGAAGTTGTTTTAGTTGATTTTGAGCCTTCCGGAGGCCTTCCTGCCTGAGAAGTCTATTTTTGAGTACCAGGTTGTCGTCTTTGAGGTAAGTATCTTGCCTAACCTTGTGTGGGGGAACTACCCCTTAGGATTGAGTCTTCTATGTTGATTGTAGTCCGCGTACGCGAGGTGACGAGTGCGTACTCGAAGTTATTTGCAAATAGATTTCACTTTTAGGTATTTTGGGTCCTTATATTCCCTGTATATGAATTGAACTTGTTATATCTGAATTCCTGATTTCTAGTCTCATCTCGTCCTATATAATTTAGAAGTACTTGCCTAGCACTTCTTGTTTCTTATATGATCTTAATTGACTTAAATGAAGACTTTATTTTTCCTACCATTATGCTATGTCTTCCTTCATACGCTGCCTATGTGACTAGAACTAGTATAATCTCGCTCTATAAATGTCTAACAATAAATTGAAATATCTATACGTTGGTCAAGCATGCCCGTGAGTCGTACATTGTGATTTAAATGATTTTTCCTCTTAAGTACTACTTAGGTTTAATTGATGACCGCCCATGTTGATCGTATTCTTTGATGCTGCCTATTTACTGAGCATTGTTCAAATTGAGTTTATTCGGTGAAGCTAATTGTCTAAGTCAGATTGGTTATAGCTAATTCCCTTGCCGGGATGATTTGGTTTCTTGGTTGCGAACTTGAATGTATAGAATCGTTGCTATATTTGTCTTGTCTTCCCCTCGTTATGTTGTTATCTCTTTGTGTTTGGCATTCCTCTCAGTGGGTACTTCATATGAGCAAGTTGTTACCATTTTTGTGATTTAAGTCTTTGTATTGATTTGCTCATCGCACTTTGTATTCGGCCTTGTTTGCTTTCGCTCCGGTTGTGGAAATATATGTTGTTTCTGTCGCATTCTGGTTGTTTTCCTTAGTGGCTGCATTGCATATTTAATTTGGGACTACGGACAGAGATCCGGGAGCTTTCCCCCTGTACTGCACTGCATATTTAAATTGGGATTGTGGACAGAGATCCGGGAGCTTCCCCCTGTACTGCATCGCATATTTAAATTGGGACTACTGACAGAGATCCGGGAGCTTTCCCCCTGTACAACATTGCATGAAAAATTTTGAGTGACGGACTAATTTTCGGCAGTTTTTTGATTGAGAAGATTTGGATCGAAAGATATAAATATATATATTGAAAAGTATAGCTGAAAATCAATTATCTCCAGGAAAAGTTATGTCTAAAGGACTTCTTTTTTCGAAAGTATATTTGAAAAACATTTGTCTTACAGAATAATGATATTTGAAAGAGCAGTACTTGGGAAAATATATTTTGAACATCACGTAATTTGATGATATTTGAAAGAGCAGTACTTGGGAAAATATATTTTGAACATCACGTATTTTGATGATATTTGAAAGAGCAGTACTTGGGAAAATATATTTTGAACATCCCGTATTTTGATGATATTTGAAAGAGCAGTATTTGGGAAAGTAAATTTGAACACCACGTATTTTGAAGAGACTATGTTGTTAAGATTTTTCTTTATAAAAATATATAAATATACATTCAGAGAAAGTATGTTTCAAAGAAGAAATTTCTCTATTCCGAAATGATTATATCATTAAAGCTTTCAAATAAACTCACGATTTAAAGGTTTTCACTCGAAGGTTGACCAGTTTTATTTAGTTTATTGGCTAAGGCCTGACGTAGATAAATTGATGCAGTGCTGAGTTGCTAGTGTTTTTATTGGGTTGTGATTCTCGCCATTTGGATTGCATTTTTTCCATTCTCTTTGCATATTTCTATTATGTCATCCGTTGATCGTAATTATTGAATTTTCTTCCGTATTATTCGATCGTATCGTTAATTATATTGAAAAATCTTTAGATAGATACTATGTTTCGGTCTTTTATACATTTATGCCTTTTTACTTATTAGACTGGTGGTGTCTTGACTAGTCTTCGTCACTACTTCACCGAGGTTAGTCTTGATACTTACTGGGCACCGCTGTGGTGTGCTCATACTACACTTCTGCACATTTTTGTGTGCAGCTTCAGGTTATTGTTGTTGGTAGCTGCGCAGATCATTGCTGAGGAGACTCAAAGTAACCTGCTGTTGTGTTCGCAGGCTTCGGAGTCACCTTCCTGTTTTATTTCTATGCAACTGTACTTACTTATTCCTAGCCAGTTGTACTTAGATTTGATAGAAATATTTCGTAGAGCTTATGACTTGTATTTATCGGGTTTTGGGAAATTCTAAACTCTGTCAAGAATTCTATTACAAAACTTTTAAAATTCCTTTATTATTGTTGTTATTCAGTAGTAATGTTAGGCTTACCTACTCCCTAATACTAGGTGCCATCACAATACCCAACGGAGGGAAATTTGGATCGTGACAAAAAGTTTGTAGCTATTCAAAACTTTTTGCCACATGATAAATGTTACTGTAGCAATAGTAATATTTTATCCATAATAATTTATTTGAAGGCAAAAGTAGTAGCTAAATACGTATTTTTGCTTCAAGTTATCAAAACTTGTGGCAGTAGTTAAATGACAAACCCACGGTGTTATTTCTATAACATAATTTTGTAGCTAATATTATTTTAACTACGAGTTAAAACTTATCGTAGCAATAGTAACCTTTTAGCCACAACAAGTTATCTAAAATAAAATATTATAGCTAAACAAATATTTTTTGCTTCAAGTACTAAATTACCGTGGTAACAATTGGTGTAATAGCTACAGTTATTTGCATGATAAGATGATATAGCCACACATTTATTTTTGAGATAAAATTCTGCAGCTAATTATTATTTTTTTCCACAAGTTAAAACTTGCTATAGCAATAGTCTTTTAGCTACAAAAAACAAAATCGTGTAATAGTAACGATCCGACAGGTCATTTTGAATTCTAGCGTGTCGTTCCACGGTTCGAGGCCTTGAGCAGCTTCACTTCAAGTATTATGACTTGTACGTGTGGTCGGAATCGAATTTCAGGAAGTTCGGAATTGATTTGGAAAGAAAATTCTAATTTTGGAAGCCTTAAGTTAGAGGAATTGACTAAAGTATGATTTTTTATTAAACGACCTCGGGATCGAGATTGGAGGTTCTAACAGGTTTGTATGATATTTTGGACTTTGGCGTATGTCCAGATCGGGCTTTGAATGGCCCGGGAGCATTTTGGCGCCTATTGTGGAAGTGGGCATTTTGGAAGAATTTCATAAACTAGGGTCGAGGTGCGTTTAAATGTTATCGATGTCCCTTTGGGATTCCGTGTCTAGGAACGGCTCCATATGGTGATTCTGGCATTAGGAGCGCGTCCGAAAAAGGATTTGGAGGTCTGTAGGTCATTTCGGGGTTATTTGGCGAAAGTTAAAAAATTTATGGTTTTTGAGAAGTTTGACTGGGAGCGGACTTTTGATTTCGGGGTCGGATTCTGATTTCGGAGGTTTGATTAGTAATGCGTGGCTAGAATTCATGGTTTAACATGTGATATGCCTTACATTTTATGTGCGTTAATGATAAAAATACACTTTTTATGTGCACAATGGAGTTTATTTCATGTGTAGGTGAATTGGAGATGGAAACCGAGCTAAAATGCAAATACGTCGAAAATACTCTGAAGAGGCGAAGAGAAGTGCACCGGGCTATAGCCGAGCGTTTGAGCCTTAAGGCCAGGCATAGCATGGCGTTATCCAGGCGCCAGGGCCCAAACGCCAGCCCTAGCCTAGCGTTATCCAGGCGCCAGAGCCCAAACGTCTGGCCCCTGATCCGGTTAAATCCGAGTTTTGAAGAGTTTTAAGTGTTTCTCGGTTGGAATAGAAGTCTCCTACACGTTTAGGGTTTATCCCAAAACATATAAATAGGCCCAAAAACACAACTTGAGGGGAGGAAGCCATTGAAGTGAAGAAAAACCTGTGGATTACTACTCAGTAAAGCAAACATTGATTTTTATAGCTTTTATTTATTATTTTGTAGTTCAATTATGCAAGTTATTTTAGAATTGATTCTTATGAATATGAGTAGCTAATTTTCGTAATCTAGGGTTTTGGTGGAACCCGTTGGGGGATAAACTTATTGTGATATTAATATAGTTTTGATTGGTTGATTAATCTCTATTTGTTCAACTACGTTCTTGTTGTAGTTGATTGAAGGGCCCTCAATTAGCTGTTCCTATTTATTATGTATCTACTTGAGAGAGAGTGCATATTTAGGTAGTTGATTGAACAACATCACTCCCGGAGTATTGGCGAAAGTCATAACCGAGGGTTTAGAGGTTGGATTAGAGATAACGATAC
>ML373584.1:55191-66497 GCA_005239525.1 Nicotiana knightiana | reverse complement strand
AGGGCTTAATAGTAGCAATATCTTGAAACGTGCTAATGCCTTGAGAATAGTCAGTACTATGGTTGTTACGCTTAGGCTCAATTTTTTTGACTCCACGATAAATACCTTAAATCAGGAATTCTTAAGATTTGCTTAACTGCTTTGACTGGAGTGTCGTGATAGATCCAATCCTGAGTGAGTTATGTGCCAAGTGTGTGTGAGATTTGTATGTTATTCTGTGCATTGCATTTGATGTCTAGAACTTGCCCCGTGTGTGTGAAAAGCAAAATAGAAGTTTTGTTCAGTCTTGGAAGTGATATAGGCATTTCTTTGTTGAGCCACCTAATTTTTATGTATCGTAGTTAACCCTGTTGATCCTATAATCATGTTTCTTTGGTTACCACATTACAAGCCATACCCCTTTGTTTGAATCGATCATATATTTGAACCTTGTCACCTCTCGTAAGCACTGAAAAAGTGATGAAATATGGAAAAGTTAAAGTGTGGGGTGGTAAGTTGGTTTTTGAGGGGAATAATTGAAATAAGGAAAAAGGTGCACTGTTTTGAAAAAGTAAGAGTCACTTGAAAAAAAAAGAAGAAAAAAAATAATAATAATAAATAAAATAAACAGTTGTATTGTTGTGAAAGAAAAATATATATGGTGGCTCTTAATGTAATTGTGCTTAAAGAAGTATGGGGTAATAACATTGATGTGAAGGTGGAGTTTGGCTTAATATAAGTTTGAGGTTGAATGCGAAAGTTTATGTATTAATGTGCTTAGGGAGGTGTACTCACTCTTATATCCAAATGTATCCTACCCGTCCCGCAGCCTACATTACAACCAAATAAAGTCCTACTTGATCCTAGACTGAATGAGCTCGATTAGTAGAGTAGTACACTACGGGCAAGCCTATGGTGCATCTTTTGTGGCATATGAATATTATTTCTGAGAGCGAGTGAATTCTTTCTGTCTTGAGTTCCTAAGTGTTCTTAAATTTCATTATGTGTGGAACGAGCTCTTTGATTTGGTGAGGGCACATTACATGAATGAAAGGTAATGTTGTTGACCTCTATGTTAGAGTAGTTAGTGAATTGTGAATAAAGCATGGTATTTGTGAGTCGATTATTGAGGCGAGGATGTCACACCTCTGTGCTTAAACTATTTTAAAAATTCTTGGTATAACGTGTTAGGGGATTTGTTTAATAAGTTGTGTACATGAGTGTAGTTTGATTGCTCGAGGACGAGCAACTGTTTAAGCGTGGGGTGTTGATCCGTGGCGAGAATTCATGGTTTAACATGTTATATGCCTTACATTTTATGTGCATTAATGATAAAAATACACTTTTTATGTACATAATGGAGTTTATTTCATGTGTAGGTGAACTGGAGATGGAAGCCAAGCTAAATGGATGCAAATACGTTGAAAATACGTTCAAGAGACGAAGAGGAGTGCACCGGGCTATAGCCGGGCGTTTGAGCCTTAAGGCCAGGCATAGCTTGGCGTTATCCAGTCGCCAGGGCCCAAACGCCAGCCCTAGCCTGGCATTATCCAGGCGCTAGAGCCCAAACGCCTGGCCCCTGATCCGGTTAAATCCGAGTTTTGAAGAGTTTTAAGTGTTTCCCGGTTGGAATAGAAGTCTCCTACACGTTTAGGGTTTATCCCAAAATATATAAATAGACCCAAAAACACAACTTGAGGGGAGGAAGCCATTGAAGTGAAGAAAAACCTGTGGATTACTACTCAGTGTAGCAAACATTGATTTTTATAGCTTTTATTTATTATTTTGTAGTTCAATTATGCAAGTTATTTAGAATTGATTCTTATGAATATAAGTAGCTAATTTTTGTAATCTAGGGTTTTGGTGGAACCGGTTGGGGGATAAACTTATTGTGATATTAATATAGTTTTGATTGGTTGATTAATCTCTATTTGTTCAACTACGTTCTTGTTGTAGTTGATTGAAGGGCCCTCAATTAGCTGTTCCTATTTATTATGTATCTACTTGAGAGAGAGTGCATATTTAGGTAGTTGTTTGAACAACATCACTCCCGGAGTATAGACGAAAGTCATAACCGAGGGTTTAGAGGTTGGATTAGAGATAACGATACCTCGGGTGCAATCTAAAGTGAACTGTAATGCAATCTAGCTAGCGTAACTTGAGAGAGTGCGTCTAGTAAATTATCATAATTACTTGAGAGAGATTTATGGTAGATAGAGTGTTCATGATTGATAGAGACAACTAATCAAACTATAAGAAGTATCCGAGAAGGAAGTTCACCGACGGGGGAAACCATAACCTTAGACCTTTATCATAATTGTTTACAACACATTGTTAGTAATTGTTAGTTATTATTATTGTCAGTAGAATTAGTAAAACATCACCAATTTATATTAAAAAGTCTTGAGAGAATTGATTGAGTAAAAGTTGTGTATTCTAAAGCCTTGATTGATACGTAAATTCCATGTGGGATCGACTCTGGGCATAATACCCCGGATTA
This sequence comes from Nicotiana knightiana, assembly GCA_005239525.1. Taxonomy (NCBI): domain Eukaryota; kingdom Viridiplantae; phylum Streptophyta; class Magnoliopsida; order Solanales; family Solanaceae; genus Nicotiana; species Nicotiana knightiana. The sequence goes on along the minus strand of ML373584.1, from coordinate 64,018 downwards.
TATTTGCAACGCCCGCTTAGTCTTTTATAAGACATAGTTGACCGTGATCAATTAGGTCCATAATGTCGAATGTGACTTGTGTCCAAAATTTGAGGCCAATCAGACGTGATTTGATGGGTTTGGGCATCGAACGTAGAAGTTTGAAGTTCTAAAGTTTATTAAGCTTGAATTGGGGTACGATTCATGATATTAATGTTGTTTGATGTGATTTGGGGCCTTGACCAGGTCCATGTTATGTTATAGGACATGTTTGTGTGCTTGGCGGGGTCCCGAGGGCTTCGGGTGTGTTTTGGGTTGATCTCGAGTCATTTTCCCATGTTTGCTGCTGTTGATAGTCGTTCTAGTGTCCTTCATCGCGAACGCGTGAAGGAGGCTGCATTCATGAAGAAGGATTTGTAGGGTTGGAGGATATTTCTTATCGTGAATGCGGCACATGGGTCGCGAACACGGAGGGGTGCCTAAGGAACCTACACGAAATTGATGAAGAGCTCGCGAACGCGAAGGAGAGCTGGGGGTTACCCTACACGAACGCGGTAGGGAATACGCGGACGTGTAGGAGAAACTCCAGGCTAGGGCAGTTGGCTATCGTGAACACAGAAGCTTGAACGAGAACACGATGATGTGCATGGACTGGCCTTCGCGAACGCGTTGCCTTGGTCGCGAACGCGAAGAAGGGCCTAGCCTGGGCAGGTTGTTTTAAAGACGGGATTTGGCCATTTTTCCTCCATCTCTCATTTGGTTGGGCGATTTTTGAAGCTCTTGAAAGGGAGATTTCTGTCATCTATGTCAAGATAACTGATACTCACCTATTGCAAGTTAAATACTCGGATTATATATGGATTTAGACATGAAGATTTGTAGAAAATTTGCGATTTTGAGGGAAAACCTAGGAATTTATATTTTTGGATTTTTACCACGAATTTGGGCATGGAATTGAGAAAAAATCATATATTGAGTTCATGATATTATAGGTAGTGTTTATCTTTGAAAATTTACGGAATCTGGGCAGGTCCCCGTGGGTGAATTTGAGGAGTTCTTCAAATTAGGTTGGAAATTCACTTTAATAGTTAGGATGTGAACTCTTGAGCATGAACTGACTATTTTTTATATCATTTTACTAGCTTCGGGTCATTTGGCACCGAGTTGAGGATTGAAAGCACAACTTTAGAATGGAAAGTAAGCTTTGAAACGAGGTAAGTCTCTTGTCTAACTCTGTGAGGGAGAAATTACCCCTAGGTGTTGTATATAGATGTATGCCACTTGTTGTGGGAGATATGTATGCGCGAGGTGACGAGAGCCCGAGTACATTCATGTTATTGTCCGGGTAAACTTAGGTTCATATCATGTTATAGCTGTACTATTTGATCAGTCTCTCGCCTATTAAATTCCTCTGTTTAACATTTCTACTTGAGACTAGACTTGCTATTGTAGAGACTTAACGGGTTCATCATTAGTCACCGGATATTTTCTCTCCTCTTAAGGAATGTCTCAATTATATATATGTTGCATTGGAAGGTTTTATTAAATAAATTACAACTCACACGTTTATTCGTGAGTGGGGTCAAGGACCCATCAATATATATAATGGAGGGAATTTCTAATGGAGGGCTTGAGTTCATCGTAAAGATGGAGATTTGTACCACGTGATTTATACTTGTTTATTATTTGTACTATGTCTGGTACTTATTTACCTCTTTACTGTACCTGATTTTATTGAACCACTAGTGAGCATCGATATCGACCCCTTGTCACTACTCCTCCGGGGTTAGGCTAGATACTTACTTAGTGCACCTGGATTTACGTACTCATACTACACTTGCTGCACATTTTTGTGCAGATACATATATGTCTAGAGGCCTTGTAAGAGCAGAGGCATGTATACATGCGGGGACTTAGGTGAGCTGCATTCCATTTGTCGACCCGCAACCAACAGAGTCTCCTTCAGAGTATTTACATTTTTCCTGTTCAATTTGATATTCTGGACATTTGTTTTATTTTATTTTATATTCCTAGTTAATGCTCATGCACTTGTGACACCGGGTTTTGGGATGATTATGGGTTGTTCAATATTGAAATTGTTAAATATATCATTATTTACTCTGTGGAAATATGATTTCAAAAATATTAAAATGAGAACCAAACTAAGTAGTTATTTTTGGCTTGCCTGACAGCAGTGTCTGCCGCCATCACGACCTTTAATGGATTTTGGGTCGTGATAACATGGTATCAGAGCACTAGGTTCACTTAGGTCTCACGAGTCATGAGCGATTCTAGTAGAGTCTTGCGGATCGGTGTGGAGACGTCTGTACTTATCTTCGAGAGGCTATAAGGCTGTTAGGAGCACTTCTCTTCTTGATTCCTCATCGTGCGATTTGATTCTTTCGAGGCTTGTGCCTTTATTTCTTTCCTATTCAATCTTATGCGACATGAAGTGCTTGCTATGGATTGGGAATCGAGGAAGTGTACTACATATGTGGTGCAGGATGTTTCTACCTGCGTATTTGATTGGGCTATTACCGTCGCCTTGCGGAAGGACGTCCTGTCATTTAAGCTCAACATCAGTGTTACTTAAAGTTTTGAGATTCAGCTTGATTGTTATGAGGATTCGTGTGTTTCTAATAACATAGTGGTTGTGTAATGGTAGGATGATTTTCTAGGCGTCGAGGAAGTGAATGACCTGAAAGGAGGTTTTACCTAATGTATGATTCAGAGATTCAATATTTTATTTCCAGCGAAGAAAAGGCAATCAGACTAGGAATGTTCACATCTGGGTTGATGGAGCATTGAGCCTTGGTATTTTTCAGCATGGTGGAGTTTTTATCTAGGATGTGGTGTCATTGTCCTTGTTGAATGTGCAAAGTTCGCCGGTGTTATGGTTTTCTTCAATTTCCTTCGGGGCAAGGTACTGGGAAATGGTGTCTGAGATGCGGCTATCAGAGATAATGGAGTGTAGCGATTTCGAAATAGAAATGGTACTTCTAGTATTGACGGCTCGAGAAAGATGATCTTCTAAGAGGTTTAGAGTTGGTAGCGACTCATTTGTTCGGGCGTTACAGAGATTGATTCAGAATTAGGGCAACAACTGTGCGACGAAGGTCGGGGTAGGACATGTGGGAAGTGTTTTGCAGTGGTTGAATTGCTAGAAGGTCAAGTATGAAAAGTAAAAATCGAGGAACTGCTTCAAGGAGAGGGGTTAACCAAAGTTGGAGATTGGCAGAGTAATATATGGGTTCTTTGATAGGATGGTCACACGTCTTGAGGAAAGTCTGGAGACATTTGAGAAATTCATGGTGGACAGTGACTAGGTCCATTGATTTATATTTGGATGCAACATGACTTCAAGTTGGAATGCGTTGTTGGAGTTTTAGCTGATGTCAATGGGGAAGAAGGAAACTCAATGGCACTCAGGGTTATGTAATTTTATCTTCAAGCTAAGTGGGAGAGCCCCACCATCTACAATCGGATTGCGTGGTTATCTACTAGTGCGATTTCTAGTTATCGGTGTATTGGTGGGTTATTATGACTAAGGAAAGAAAACATCATTGGTAAATTGAGCAAGGATTTGAGGAATGTGTGTTATCTTTGGCCTTATCGGTCCATGTTCAAGTTTTGGGATGACTCAGAGTCTATGCTTCGGTGGATGTGATGTATAAGGAAAGTAATTCAGCCGGTTAGTTCTTGGACAGGGTGTTCATGTGCTAGCAGGGCCTTGGAGTGTGATTATATTTGGGAACAAGTGAGAGTGAGTGATTCTCAACAATGTCCTAGTAGGTTTAAAAAATTAATGTACTAGGCCTAAGGATTTTGAGTTTGTGGTATGGTTAAATATCGAGCTTTTGTAGTGAATTATGAAAGGGGCTCAGAGTCTATGTTATCATAGGCCTATGGTGTAGCATTGGAGAAATGGGAGAATAAAAAAATAACTTCGGGTTCATAGAAAAATTTCCAGAATGGGAAAACCAGTTGAAGATGCGAATATGCACACAAGGAGGGTATGAGATGGTTCGTGGGATTTAGACACAGTGGTATCGTGAAGTAAGGTCACTCAGGATGAGTGCGAATTTAGGGTCGCTATGTTCTAAATGGATCTATTATTATTCCTAAGGCAAGTCTGGAGTAAATTGGAGGAGGTCGGTCAAGTTAGCAATGGTTGGATTGGCATGATGGTGGCAATGATCAAATCCTTAAGTGTGTCAAGTTATGCATGTGATTTGTGTCTTTACACGCAAGGCTTGACGACCGTCATAATTGATTTTTTATGGAGGAATTGGAGTATTATGGCATGTTATGTGTAGATGAATCCTAGAAGAATTATGGTGGTTCAGACCACTACTCGAGTTCGTATTTTTTTTTTGCAGTTATAGGAGTTCAGTCACGTGTAGCAATGGTTCTCCTGAAATGAGTTAAGTGAAAGTTTTCTATATGCCGGAGTGCTTATTCTATTAGTGGTTCAGGAGCTATGATGGAATACTTGTATCCTCGCGTATTGGCATGTTAGGTGCAGTGAACGACATGAGAATTGGAAGTTGAGGATCAAGGTTTCGGTTCGGTGTACACAAGAATTTTACAAACTTGGGTGAGCAGGAAAGGATTTAGATGTTTAGACTAAGCTAGTATTGTCTTTAGCGTCACCTGAGATCGGTGTCCTGTGTAAGGGGCTTTATGTTCTGATTTGCGGATTTCCGATTTGCTTTACATAATTAGTAGGACCGGTGGTATGTATGTGCAGACTTGTTACCTGGTGCGGAAGGTCATGGGAGCGTATCCCACGGGAAGATGGTATAGGTGTGACCTATAGTCACTTGGTTGATTGAAGATTGAAACCAAGTATGGAGAGTATGGTACTATTGCTAATGTGAGAGTTTAGGCCTGGAAGGCGCTTTATTCATTTGGCTACGAACTGTGGATGTTTTTTCCGGATCAACGGATGTTCTTGTGTTTTATGGGAAAAAAGGTTACTGTAGATCCTTGAAAGGTTATTACCCTAGTGCGGTATAATCAGAATCGGCTTGAGATCCGTAGGTGGATCTAAATGTGAATGTGGGATCTATATCAGGCCGGATGTGTTCATTTCAGCTTAGCGTTATTTATGGAGGGATCTTTGGGCCCTGGATGTTATTTATGTCGTTAGCTATTTCGTGTAATCTATATTATGCCAAGTGGGTTGTGAAGTGGTTTGATTACTCGCACTCGTATTGAGATCCCGTGTAATTTGTGGTGTTGTGAGAGCAGGATGGCTCTCGAGATACAGGTCACTTATTTCACCTTAGTTGTGCTCGAGTTTCGTAGTGTATGGCGTTATCCGTCTCCCCAAGATTTGTATTATGCACTTCACATTCTTGTGGTCAATATTCGGGAATTTTGTAGTTATGAGCATTTTAGCTCGGCAAGTATTTCCTTATAGATTATTATGTGTGGATTGGGTGGCACGCCGCCATGGGTATATTGTTTGGATAGGGTGGCACGCCGCCACGGGTATCATGGTTGGATCAGGTTGCACGCTGCAAAGGTATCATGGTTGGGTCGGGTTTCATGCCGCAACAATGTGATGTTGAGTATAGTTTCCCATATCTATTATTGTGTGTTTTGCTTCTCATTTTTTGTAATGGTTCATAATATCTTTTCGGTTGTTTAAATTAGTTACGTGGGTTGAGTAGTTCTTTTCAGAGTTTGTTTCGTTATGTATCACATTCAAGTTTGTAGCTTGTTGGCAGTGTGGCATTATATGAGACTTTTCGCAGTGTCTGAGGTGGCTTATTGCTTGAGCAGCTTGTATTGGGTGAGACGAGATTATTCGACCTGGGATCAGTGTGATCAGATTTATATAAGGCACATTAAAGAGTAGATATCGATATTCAGTCCAGAATGAGGTAATGGTTCTTGTCGGGAAAAGAGACTCCATGAATTGTGATTCGGAAGGTGGTTACGAGTCTCTACACATCTCTTCTATCGTGGCAGTATTGCGAGAGTTAAAACGGGACTTATATGCTTCATGAGGTGTGTTGTGGGCATCAAATTTGTGGGATTTCAGTTATTGTTGTCCGAGGATTTCATTATGGTTATGGGAATAATGCGGTGCATGGTGTGAATTTAGTAAGAGGATAAAATCATGTATTGGTGCATCGTGTAGTGATTGATACGGTGTTCGTATGTTGGGAACAGACCTAGTAAGGTATTTCAGATGTGGGAATTTGGCTCTATGGCTAACTTGACTAAAAAAGGGAGATCTTCAGATTGGCTCGAGCTAATATGATCAACTGAGTTGTGGGGGAATGGGTAGGTTCACGAGGTGTTTAACATTGATTTTGGACAACTCCAGATCAATTCTTAGCACGTTCGAGGACGGACATATGTTTAAGTGGGAGAGAATGTAATGACCCGGCCGATCGTTTTGAGCTCTAGTGCATTGTTCGATAGTTCGAGGCCTTCATTAGCTTCTTTTCAAGCATTATGACTTGTACACGTGGTTAGAATCAAATTTCGGGAAGTTCGAAGTTGATTTGGAAAGAAAATTCTAATTTCGGAAGCCTTAAGTTAGAGGAATTAACTAAAGTGTCATTTTTGAGTAAACGACCTCGGAATCAGGATTTGGAGGTTCCAACAGGTTCGTATGATGATTTGGACTTGGGCATCTGTCCAGATCGGGATTTGGATGACCCGGGATCGTTTCAGCGCCTATTGTGGAAGTTGGCATTGTGGAAGAATTTCATAAATTTTGGCTGAGGTGCGTTTCAATGTTATCGATGTCTGTTTGGGATTCCGAGCCTGGGAATAGCTTCGTATGGTGATTCTAGTATTGAGAGCACGTCCGGAAGGGGATTTGGAGGTCTGCATGTCATTTCGGGGTCATTTGGCGAAAGTTAGAAACTTGAAGGTTTTTAAGAAGTTTGACGGGGAGTGGACTTTTTGATATCGTGGTCAGATTTCGATTCCGAAAGTTAGAGTAGGTCTGTAATGTCTAATGTGACTTGTGTGCAAAATTTGAGGTCAATCGGACGTGATTTGACGGGTTTCAGCATTGAATGTAGAAGTTTGAAGTTCTAAATTTTATTAAGCTTGAATTGGGGTGCATTCATGATTTTGAAGTTGTTTGATTTGATTTGAGGCATCGAGCAGGTCCGTGTTATGTTATGGGATTGGTTTGTGTGATTGGACGAGGTCCCGGGTGCCTCGGGTGTGTTTCGGGTCATTTTTCCCATGTTTGTTGCTGTTGATGCTAGTTTTGATGTCCTTCATCGCAAACGCGTGGAGGCGGCCGCATTCGTAAAGAAGGATTTGTGGGGCTGGAGGAGATTTCTCATCACTAATATAGCACAGGGGTCGCGAATGTGGAGGGGTTCCTGAGGAACCTACGCGAACGCGATGACGTGCTCGCGAACGTGACGGAGAGCTGGGGGTCAGGGAGTACTTACCCTACGCGAACCCGGTACGGAATACATGTACACGTAGGAGGAACTCCAGGCTGGGGCAGTTGGCTATCGCGAACGCGAAAGTTTGAACGCGAACATGATGATGTGCATGGACAGGCCTTCGTGAACGCGTTGCCTTGGTCACGAATGCAAAGAAGGGCCTAGCCTGGGCAGATTGTTTTAAAGACGGGATTTGGCCATTTCTCCTCCATCTTTCATTTGGTTGGGCGGCTCTTGGAAGGGAGATTTTTGTCATATATGTCAAGGTAAGTCATTCCGACCTATTGCAAGTTAAATACTTGAATTATATATGGATTAGACATGAAGATTTGTAGAAAAGTTGGGATTTTGAGGGAAAACCTAGAAATTTATATTTTTGGATTTTGACCATGAATTTGGGCATGAAATTGTGAACAAATCATATATTTGATTTCATGAAGTTATGGGTCGTGTTTATCTTAAAAAAATTTCGGAATCTGGGCACGTGGGCCCGGGGATGAATTTTAGAAGTTCTTCAAATTGGTTGGAAATTCACTTTAATTGAATGTGAACCCTTGAGCATGTATTGACTATTTTATATATCATTTCACTAGCTTCGGGTCGTTTGGCACCGAGTTGAGGATTAAAAGCACCATTTTGGACCGAAAAGTAAGCTTTGAGACAAGGTAAGTCTCCTGTCTAACTCTATCAGGGGGAAATTACCCCTAGGTGTTGTATATTGATGTATGCTACTTGTTGTGGGGGCTACGCACACGCGAGGTGACGAGAGCCCGTACGTAGCTACATTCATGTTATTCTCTGGGTAAACTTAGGTTCGCATCATGCTATAGCTGTACCATTTGGGCAGTCTCTCTCTTATTGAACTCCTCTATTTTACATTTCTACTTGATACTAGACTTGCTATTGTAGAGACTTCACAGGTTCATGATTAGTCACCGGATAATTTCTCTCCTCTTAAAGCATGTCTCAGTTATATATATGTTTCATTGAAAGGTTTTATTAAATAAATTACAACTCACACGTTTATTCGTGAATGAGGTCAAGGACCCGTCAAAGCTTCTTATTCTAATGAGATTGTGACGTTCGCCTCGGCAGGATTATGTATTTCACTCTTATGGGATCGGGTTATTTGCCTCGGCGGGATTTATGTACCACACTCTCATGGGATCGGGTCGTTTGCCTCCGCAGGTCAATAATGCATCTATTGTCCGTGTCGTTCGACCCTTGGCAGTGCACAGTTTAAATATTTATGTTGGATCAGGCCGAACGCCTCGACATTTCCTATATCGTATCCTCATGAAATTGTGCATAATATTTGGCAAAAAGCCAGTGTATCTGTGAGTTTTCCAGACATGAATTATGGCAATCTATTTGATGAGATCCACTACATACATATTATATATATATATATATATATA
>ML373584.1:0-51888 GCA_005239525.1 Nicotiana knightiana | reverse complement strand
CATATATATATATATATATGTATATGCTCCAGTTAAGGAGGGAATTTCTAATGGAGGGCTCGAGTTCATCGCAAAGATGGGGATTCGTACCACGTGATTTATACTTTTTTATTTCATTTATTACTCTGTCTCATACTTATTTACCTCTTTACTGTACCTGGTGTTATTGGACCACTTATGAGTGTCGATGTCGACCTCTCGTCACTACTCCTCCGGGGTTAGGCTAGATACTTACTAGGTACACGTGGATTTACGTACTCATACTATACTTGCTGCGCATTTTTGTGCAGCTACATATATGTCTAGAGGCCTTGTGAGAGCATAGGCGTGTATACATGCAGAGACTTAGGTGAGATGCATTCCATCTGTCGACCCACAACCAGTAGAGACTCCTTCAGAGTATTTACATTTTTCCTGTCTAATTTGTATTCCGGACAGTTAATGTTGTAAATACCCGACCATTCATTTTGATCTCTAGCGCGTTGCTCGATGGTTTGAGGACATGAGCAGCTTTCACTTCAAGTATTATGACCTGTACGCATGGTCGGAGTTGAATTTCAGGAAGTTTGGAGTTGATTTGGAAAGAAAATTCGAAATTTGGAAGCCCTAAGTTGGAGGAATTGACAAAAGTGATTTTTTATTAAACGACCTCAGAATCGGGATTTGAAGGTTCCAACAGGTTCGTATGATGATTTTGGATTTGTCCGTATGTCCGGATCAGGTTTTGGATGACCCGAGATTGTTTCAGCGCCTATTGTGGAAATTGGCATTTTGGAAGAATTTCATAAATTTGGCTGAGGTGTAATTTCAATGTTATCGATTTCCGTTTAGGATTCCGAGTCTTGGAACAGCTCCTTATGGTGATTATGGTGTTAGGAGCGCGTCCGAAAGTGGATCCGGAGGTCTGTAGGACATTTTGGGGTCATTCAGCGAAAGTTAGAAATTTGAAGGTTTTTGAGAAGTTTGACCGGAATTGGACTATTGATATCGGGGTCGGATTCTGATTCCAGAAGCTGGAGTAGGTCTGTAATGTCGAATGTGACTTGTATGCAAAATTGAAGGTCAATCAGGCGTGATTTGATAGGTTTCCGCATCGAACGTAGAAGTTTAAATTTCTAAAGTTCATTAAGCTTGCATTGGGTGTGATTCATGATTTAGATATTGTTTAATGTGATTTAAGGCCTCGAGTAGCTCCATGTTATGTTATGGGACTGGTTGGTGTGATTGGACGGAGCCCCGGGGGCCTCGGGTGTGTTTCAAGGTGGTTTCGGATCATTTCGAGCTGTTTTACAATAGCTGATGTTGGTGTCTGGTGTTGTTCTTCACGTTCGCGTGGATCATCTCGCGTTCGTGACGAAGGATTTGGCTTCTGGGATTTTGTTCTTCACGTTCGCGAAGAAGAAAATCTGTGTTACGAAAGTCTGATTTTGGAGGCTCATATCTCACAATCTATAAGGAATTTGGAGATGATCCAAAAATAAAGTTGTAGCTCTTTAAGTCTAGTTTTCAGAAAGGTAAACCATTTAGCATTTGGATTTGTGTACAAAACGTTATGGCTGGTTCACTACAGGCTGTCCGGGAAGATGAAGAAGATATTTGTGTTGCGTAGGGCTGACTTTGGAAGCTTATATCTCACAATCTATAAGAAATTGGGAGATGACCAAAAAAAGAAAGTTTTAGATCTTGGTATTTAGTTGTCAAACCATTGAACGATTTATCATTTGGGTTTTTGTACAAAAAGTTATGGCCATTATACTAGAGGTTGTCTCAGAAGAGTTTGGAAATGGCTTTTGAGAATTTTGTTCATCGCGAACGCGATGGGGGGCTCGCGAACACGAAGAAGGGTAGCTTGGGCAGTGTATAAGTTTGCAAAAATGGGTTCGTCTCATTTCATCTCATTTCCTCCATGGGAGACGACCTATGAGCGATTTTGGAGCTCCATCTTCATCATTCATGTCAAGGTAAGTGATTCCCACATATTGCAAGTTAAATACTTGGATTATATATATATATATATATATTAACATGGAAATTCATGAAAAATTAGTGAAAACTTGGGGTTTTGGTAGAAAACCTAGAAATTGGTATTTTTTGAATTTTGAACATGAATTTGGGCATGGAATTGAGAATAAATAATATATTTGAGTTTGTGATGTTATGGGAAATGTTTATCTTCGAAAATTTTTCAGAATCCGGGCACGTGGGCCAGAAGGTTAATTTTATCGACTTTTCAAGCGGAGTTGGAAATTATTGTAAATTGGATTATAAAAAGTATTGGAGTATATATTTATGGATTTGCACATTTATTTACTAGTTTTGGAGCGTTGGACATCGGTTTGAGTTGTTGGAAAGACTTGGGAGTCGGTTATGGAACTTTGAAGCGAGATAAGTCTCCTTTCTAATCTTGTAAGAGGTAATTAACCACATAGGTGAACTAAATTATTATGTGACTCTATTTGTGGGGTCTACGTACGCATGAGGTGATGAGAGTCTGTATGTAGCTACTAACTATGCCTATGTCCGGGTAGTTTTAGGCTCACATCATTCCTTATTGATATTGTTACTGATTTATGTTTATTTTTTGCCTTGAGAAGTAGCGGGATTGAGTTTGCTTATTAAATATTTTGAAAGGAGTTGAAAGTGTTATAAAAATTGGGATCTTAAAGGTTTTCATTTGAACTTCGTATTTTGAAAAGAATGGAAGAATACTATAATAACTTAACAAATCCATGTGTAACCGCGTCGCATATATGATTCGCTAGCGGGGTAATTCTTTTAAATTTATATTTGACTGTGTCGCATGTATGATTCGCGAGCGATGTAATAGATGCATCTATTGTTCGTGTTGTTCGACCCTCGGCAGTGCACTGTTTACATTATGTTGGATCGGGCCAAACATCCTCGGTAGTATTTGTGTGTTATTATATGTTTTAAAAGAAGGAAGTAATTTAGTCTCTTAAACATGATGAAGGCTTGTTCAGTTAGTTCTTGTTTTGAGTCTTATTGTTGTATATCATGTTTAATTAGAATTTCATATTATCATATTGTTAGCCCTTAGTAAGTGTCGAGGGTGAACCCTCGTCACTACCTCTTCGAGGTTAGGCGGGATACTTGCTGGGTATGTATTGATTTACGTACTCATACTATATTTGCTACACATTTTTTGTGCAGGTGCATTTATGATTAGCGGCCTTGTAAGAGCAGAGGCATGTACGCATGCAGAGACTTAGGTGAGCTGGATCTTATGAGACGATCCGCAGCCAGCAGAGTCTCCTTCAAAGTTCTTGTATTTTTCTTTTCTGCCCAAATTTTATATTCAGGACAGTTACTGTATTTTATTTCACTTCCTACTAAATGCTCATGTACTTGTGACACCAGGTTCTGGGATGATTAGGGGATATTCAGTATTGAAATTGGAAAAACACCATTATCATTCTGTAAAGTTCACCTTTGCTAGTTAAATTGAAGGAAATTCATGATTTCAAAAATATTAAAATGAGAAGTTAATTAACCGTTTAGTGTTGGCTTACCTGACAGCGATGTCCGGCGCCATCACGACCTTTAGCGGATTTTGGGTCGTGACAACATGGTATTAGAGCACTAGGTTCACTAGGGTCTCATGAGTAATGAGCAAGTCTGGTAGAGTCTTGAGGATTTGTACGGAGACGTCTGTACTTATCTTCGAGAAGCTACGGGGCTGTTACGAGAACTTCCCTTCTTGATTCCTTATCGTGCGATTTGATTCCTTTGAGTCCAATGCCTTCATTTCCTTCTTATTCAATCTAACGCGACCTGAAGCGCTTATGATAAATCGGGAACTTGAGGAAGTGTAATGGTACTACAGATGGGGTGAAAGATGTTTCTCCATGCGTATTTTATTGGGCTATTATCGTCGCCTTACGGAAGGCCATTCTGTCATTTCAGCTCAGTATCAGTATTACCTAAGGTTTCGAGATTTGGCCCTGATTGTTATGGTGATTCGTGCGCTGCTATCACACAGTGTCTGTGGAATGGTAGGATGCTTCTCCAGGCGTCGAGGCAGTGAGTGACCTGAAGGGAGGTGTTACTCAATGTATGATTCAGAGATTCAGTATTTTAATTCCGGCAGAGGAAAGGTAATCAGACTAGGAATGTTCATGTTTGGGATAATGGAGTAACAAGACTTGGTATTTCGAGCGTGGTGGGATTCTCAATTGTGATATGGTGTCATCGTCCTTGTTGAACATGCTAAGGTTTGACGGTGTTATGGTCTTCATCAATTTGCCTCTGGGGCAGGGTAGTGTGAAATGATGCCGGAGAAGCGGTTGTCAGAGATAGCAGAGTGTAGCAATTTCGGAATCAAATGGTATTTCTAATGTTGATGGCTCGAGAAGGATGATCTTCTAGGAGGCTTGGAGTTGGTGGCAAATTATTAGTTCAAGTTTCACAGAGATGGATTCGGATTTAAGGCAAAAATTGGGCAACGAAGGACGAGAAGGACATGTGGGAGGTGTTTTGCGGTGGTTGAATTGCTAGAAGGTCAAGTATGAACAACAGGAGTCGAGGAGTTGCTTAAAGGAGAGGGTTTAACCAAAGTGGGAGAGTGGAAGAGTAACAAATGGGTTCAGTGGTAGGATGGCCACACGCCTTGAGGAAACTTTGGAGCCTTTTGGGAATTCATGGTGGACAGGGACTAGATCCACATATTTTATTTAGATGCAACATGACTTCGAGTTTGGAATTCATTGTTGGAATTTTAGCTGATGTCAATGGGGAAGAAGGAATCTCGGTAGGTCGTAGGGTTATATAAGTGTAGCCTCAAGCTAAGTGGGAGAGCCCTCACCGTGTATGATTGGATTGCGTGGTTGTCTACTTGTACGGTTTCTAGTTATCAGTGTGTTGGTGGTTTATTACGATTAAGGAAAGAAAATGCTAGTAATAATGTGAGCAAAGGATTTGAGGAAGGTGTGCTATAATTGGCCTTATCGATTCATGTTCAGGCTATGGGAAGACTCAAAGTCTATGCTTCGTGTGGATGTGATGTACAAGGAAAGGAATTCAGCTGGTTGCTTCTTTGAGAGGGTGTTCATGTGCTAGAAGGCCTTGGAATTTGATTATATTCGGGAACAAGTCAGAGTGGGTGACTCTCATCAATGGTCCTAGTAGGTTCAAATTAAAGTGTGGTGCCTAAGGATTTTGAGTCCGTGGTATGGTTAAGTTTCGAGCTTCTGGAGTGGATTATGAAAGGGGCTTGGATTGTTCTATGTTATCATCGGTCTGTGGTGTAGCAATGGAGGAATGGGAGAAAATAACTTCGGACTCGTAGAAGAATTATCGGAATAGGTGTACCAGTTGAAGATGCGAATGTGCGCTCAAGGAGGGTATGAGTTAGCTCGTGTATCTTGAGGCAACGTGGTCTCGTGAAATAGGGTCACTCAGGATGAGTGCGAATTGGTTTCGTTATATTCAGAATGGAGCTATTATTATTTCTAAGGCAAGACCAAAGTAAATTTGAAGAATTGGTTTGGCTAGCCATGGTTGAATCGGCATGATGGTGGCAATGATCAGTCCCTTCACCGTGTTAAGTTATGCATGTGATTTGTGGCGGTACGTGTGAGGCTTGACGGCCGCTGTAATTGATTTTATCTAGAGGCATTCAAGTATTATGGCATGTTATGTGTGGATGGATCCTGGAAGAGTTATGATGGTTTAGACCACTACTAGAGGATGGTATTTTCCGTAGTTATGGGAATTCAGTCGCGTGTTGCTATGGTTCTCCTGAAAATGAGTTAAGTGAAAGGCTTCTATATGAGGTAGTGCTTATTCTATTTATTGGTTCAGGAGTTATGATGAAATTCTTGTATTGTCGCATATTGGCATGTTAGGTGCAGTGAGCAGCATCGGAATTGGAAGTTCAGGAGCAAGGTTGCCGTTTGGTGTTGGCAAGAATATCACAAGCTCGAGTGAGCAATAAAGGATTCAGATGGTTAAAGTAAGCTGGTATTGTCCTTAGTGTCACCTGAGATCGGTGTCCTGTGTAATGGGCTTTGCGTACTGATTGTAGATTCTTGATTTGCTTTACGGCATTAGTGTGGACGGTGGTATGGATGTGCAGACTTGTTACCTGGTGCGGAAGATCGAGCGTATCCCACAGGAAGATTGTATAAGTGTGACATGTAATCACTTGATTGATTGAACATTGAAACGAAGTGTGGAGATTTTTTGCACTATCGCTAATGTGCGAGTTTAGGCCTGAAAGGCGCTCTCATCAGTTGGTTGTGAATTGTGGAAGTTTGGTCCGGATTCGACGACTGTTCTTATGTGTCATGAATAGGTCACGGTGGGTCCTTGAGAAGTTATTCTCCCGAGCATGGTATGATCAAAATCGGATGAGGTCCGTTGATGTGTCCAAATGTGGATGTGTACTCTACACCAGCCTGGGTGTGTTCATTCAGCATGTCACTCCTTATGGAGGAGTATTCGGACGTTGGATGTTATTTCATCGTCGGCTATTTCATGTAATAATCTATTGTGCCATGTGGATAATTGTGCGACGGCATGATTAATTGCACATGTGTTGAGGTTCCACGTAGAGATGGTGTTATGTGAGTTGGATGGCTCTTGATATGCATGTCATATATCGCACCTTAGTCATGTTTAAGTTTTGTGGCATACGACGCTATCTGTCTCCCCAGGGCTTGGCGTGCTTGTGGTCGATATTTGGGTATTTCGTAGTTATGAGCATTTTAGCTCGGTAAGTATTTCCATATAGATTATTATATGTGGATGGGATAGCGCGCTGCCACGGGTATGTTGTTTGGATCGGGTGGCACACCGCCACGGGTATCATAATTGGATCGGGTTGCACGCCGCAACAATCGGCGCCTATTGTGGAAATTGGAATTCTGGAAGAATTTCATAAATTTGAATTGAGCTGTATTTCAATGTTATCGATGTTCGTTTGGGATTCCGAGTCTGGGAACAACTCTGTATGATGATTATGGTGTTTGGAGCACGTCTGAAAGTGGATTCGGAGGTCTGTTGGTCATTTTGGGGTCATTTGGTGAAAGTTAGAAATTTGAAGGTTTTTGAGAAGTTTGACCGGAAGTAAACTTTTGATATCGGGGTCAGATTTCGATTCTAGAAACTGGAGTAGGTATGTAGCGTCGAATGTGACTTGTGTGCAAAATTTGAGGTCAATCAGGCGTGATTTGATATGTTTTGGCATCGAACATAGAAGTTTAAAGTTCTAAAGTTCATTAAGCTTGAATTGGGGTGCGATTCATGATTTTGATGTTATTTGATGTAATTTGAGGCCTCGGGCAAGTCCGTGTTATTTTATGGGATTGGTTGGTGTGATTGGACGGGGCCTCGGGTGTGTTTCGGGATGGTTTTAGATCATTTCGGGTTGTATTACAATAGCTGATACTGGTGTCTGGTGTTGTTCTTCGCGTTCGCGAGGATCCTCTAGCGTTCGCAAAGAAGGATTTGGCTTCTGGGATTTTTTTCTTCACGTTCGCGAAGAGATTCTCGCATTTGCGAAGAAGAAAATCACTGTTACGAAGGTCTAACTTCGGTGGCTCATATCTCACAATCTATAAGGAATATGGAGATAATCCAAAAACTAAAGTTGTATCCCTTTGAGTCTAGTTTTAACAAAAATAAACCATTTAGCATTTGGATTTGTGTACAACAAGTTATGACTGGTAGACTATAGCTTATCTGGGAAGATAAAGAAGAAATTTGTGTTGCACAAGACTGATTGTGGCAGCTTACATCTCAAAATATATAAGGAATTGGGAGATGACCAAAACTTAAAAGTTGTAGATCTTGGTGATTATTTTTCAAAACATTAAACGATTTATCATTTGGAGTTTTGTACAAAATGTTATGACCATTATACTAGAGGCTATCTGAGAAGAGTTTGGAAATGGCTTTTGAGAATTTCGTTCATCGCGAACGCGATGTGGGGCTCGCGAACAGGATGAAGGGTCGCCTGGGCAGTGTATAAGTTTGCAAAAATGTTTTGTCTCATTTCATCTCATTTCCTTCATGGGAGCCAACCTAGGAGTGATTTTGGAGCTCCATCTTCATCATCCATGTCAAGGTAAGTGATTCCCACATATTGCAACTTAAATACTTGGATTATATATATTTTTTGACATAGAAATTCATGAAAAATTAGTGAAAACTTGAGGTTTTGGTAAAAAACCTAGAAATTGGTATTTTTGAATTTTGACCACGAATTTGGGCATGAAATTGAGAATAAATAATATATTTGAGTTCATGATGTTATGTGTAATGTTTATCTTCGAAAAGTTTTTGAAATCCGCTCACGTGGGCCCGATGGTTTTATCGAATTTTCGAGCGGAGTTGGAAATTATTGTAAATTGAATTATAATAAGTAGTGGAGTATATATTTATGGATTTGAACATTTGTTGACTAGTTTTCGAGCATTGGGCATCGGTTTGAGTTGTTGGAAAGGCTTGGGAGCCGGCTATGGAACTTCGGAGCGAGGTAAATCTCCTTTCTAACCTTGTAAGAGGGAATTAACCCCATAGGTAAACTAAATTATAATATGATTCTATTTGTGGGGGCTACGTACGCACGAGGTGACGAGAGTCCGTGCGTAGCTACTAACTATTCCTATGTCCGAGTAGGCTTACATCATACCTTGTTGATATTGTTACCGATTTATGTTTATTATTTGCTTTAAGAAGTTGCGGGATTGAGTTTGCTTACTAAATGTTTTGAAAGGAGTTGAAAGTGTTAATTGGGATCTTAAAGGTTTTCATTTGAATTTCATATTTTGAAAAGAATGGAAGAATACTATAATAACTTAAGAAATATATGTGTAACTGCATCGCATGTATGATTCGCGAGCGGGGTAATTATTTTAAATTTATATTTGACCACGTCGCATGTATGATTCATGAGCGGGGTAATTCTTTTAAATTTATATTTGATCGCGTCGCATGTATGATTTGCGAGCGGAGTAATATATGCATCTATGGTTTGTATTGTTTGACCCTTGGCAGTGCACATTTTACATTTATGTTGGATCGGGCCGAACATCATCGGTGATATTTGTGTGTGATTATATGTTTTACTAGATGAGCAGGACCCAATAATTTCTGTTAGCCTGTAGTTACATCCACCGAAGACATATATTGAAATTTAAACCTAAACGGAAATAAATGTTTCAGAATAACCATAATACCACACACACATAAGCACAGTTCTAATTTTTATAGAGTATGACATAAAAGGCTACATAATACATTCGAGTATATAATACAATTTCACAATCTGTTAATTTAAGAACAGTGAATTTTTCTCCCATCTTCAAATCACATTCCTTAAGATAACCGTACAAATGACATTCCTGTCGACTTGTTCATACGCAAATTCTCCAAAAGAGTTCCATTTTCAAATTACTCCAACAAAATTAGGATCGAGACATGCGCCAGTGTGTTAAATTTTAACACATCTACATGAGATGTATAAATGAGACGTGTAAATAACAATAAATTCCTGAAGACAAAGCATAGTAATATACAGGCATAGAATTGAAGCACGGTCCCATCACTAAATAGCCAATTTAACATATAGAAACAAAAGAAGCAATTTCATAACATGTGAATTCACGCATAGAAAAATTTGCTCTCTTCTATAAAACTATTTCGTGTATGCTTGTTCATCCACACTATCCTGGAGAAGCTACGTCCTGAAATCAATCTACAATAATTTAAGGATGAGACATATCATATCAAAAGTGGAAACTTGAGAAAAACTGTTGGAGTTGATGCAAAAACACATCGGTCATGAGTCTTGAATTTTTGACTTGGCTAAAAGTTGTTACCTGTAGATATAAGTCGAGTTAAAAGGTTAGTGGGTTTTGTTCCACCTAAGTATATGACGTGGAGGACCATTAGTAGTATGAGTATATGTGGTCCAAAAAATAGATAGTGGAGGTGTGATTGCTACCAAAACTTAGCGCGGGGCTAAACGTGGTCTTTTTCGAATAGTTTAAGGGCGATTTTGGCCCTTTTCCGAAATGATAATAATACACGAATAACCAGGTTCTTCATCCAATAGCATATGAGCTATAACAAGATGAAAATTTTTGGGTATAATTGTTATTCTCTCCACTGTAATACCAAATCTCTATTGTAACACCAAGAGTACTTTCTAGATGTTCCACTTCCATGTTGTCCAGGAAAAACCTTTAGGTTATATTGGAATAAAAAGACAAATACGTTAAAGGTGATCTCAAGCATAAAAACGTTCAGAAAGAATGTTGGACTTGAGGAGCATACATTTCAAGAGATACATGTCACAAAAAAATATAATACTTAATTTAGTAGTTACTTCAAATAAATTAACAAGCGGTAACAACAAAAATAACTAAATAGATAGCTAAGACAAATCAATCATCATAAGCCTTGCTGCAAAATTTGGCACAGGACATCTAATGATGGGGGAGTCTTATGCGGAAAGCTTTGAGAACAAATTTGTAAAAGATACATTATTATAATGAAAATTATCGGTGGCAATATAGTGAGATTCACATTGAAATTGAGGATAATGCTTCTTAGCGTGCCTACTTATTGATATTAACAAAAGGCTGAAGCAGAGTAGCAGGTTACTGCTTATAAATTTGGTGACTTAGTATCTGAGCCTTTATAATAATTAGTGAAGAATAAACCTATGTGGTTAGTTAATAACGCCCTATCAATTACCATTCCATGCATAAAAAGGAAGCATTTTTACTATACTGATGCTAACTCAATAGTTTAAGTTCTTTGCTAGAAGAGGAGTCTCTTCCACTAAAGTAGGCTCATAGCTCACGAAATTTCTAATAGGTTCTCCAAGTCTATAAATAATTTAGTTTGATGGGTCGATATAGATCACAAAGAAGACATCTTCTAGCATGGTGCATATCCTAAGAGTTTATGAGCAAATGATATTTATCATAATCCGAGACCAAACAATAGTAATATACACACACAAACTTGTGCAAAAATACTTTTTTCTATCAAAGAGGGCTACTAAAGATATTGGTACTATTTTTCACTTACAGTCAGAAGATCCACCAAAATATGAATCTGTATTTGAAAGAAAGGAATTTTTTTATGTTTACTTGCTATTTCTAACATGGTTTGAATAAGCTTGGTACATACGCATCGTTCATAAACCTTGTAAAGTTCATAACTTTATTTTTTCGTAAAGCGAGCTTCTCAGCGGGGAACTGAAAGTAAGATTCTATTATTTTTCTAGAATTATTCATTCAAGGATTAAATATCGATATATTTTTATCTATCATAAAAGATTACAACGACAAAAACTACTCCTCAATTCCAAACAAGAAATAAAAAAATAATTAATAATAAGATTTACTTTACGAGAGAAGAAGCATATTTTTTTGTAGTGCCAGACCAAAACCTAACATGCCAGTTAATAACATATTCGTTCGGTATGAAGAGAAGAGAAGGAACGAAAAGTAACGAAATTTGAGCAAAAATTAAAAAGTAAACATACGAGGATAAGGAGATGAAGAGAAGAGTTGTTGTTGGTGCATTTGTTTTCTTTTTTCCAGTTAGAAATGAGAATGAAAAATCAGATCCTTCTAGAGTTTCATTTAACAATTAATGACGCAATTACTGTTATGCCCTTAAAAGAAGCTAAAATTGCAAAGTTGCCATTGGTCGACCATCATCTCTCTTCTATATAATAGAAAAAATAAAGAAGTAATTTAGGCTCTTAAACATGGTGAAGGCTTGTTCAGTTATTTCTTGTTTTGAGTCTTATTGTTGTATATCATGTTTAATTAGAATTTCATATTATTATATTGTTGGCACTTAGTAAGTGTCGAAGGCGACTCCTCGTCACTACCTCTTCGAGGTTAGGCGGGATACTTACTGAGTACGCGTTGATTTACGCACTCATACTATACTTGTTGCACATTTTTTGTGCAGGAGCATTTATGATTAGCGGCCTTGTAAGAGCAGAGACGTGTATGCATGCGGAGACTATGGTGGTTGCATCTTATGAGACAATCTGCAGCCAACAGAGTCTCCTTCAGAGTTCTTGTATTTTTCTTTTCTGTCCAAATTTTGTATTCCGAACAGTTATTGTATTTATTTCACTTCCTAATAAATGCTCATGTACTTGTAACACTAGGTTCTGAGATAATTAGGGGATATTAAGTATTGAAATTGAGAAAATATCATTATCATTCTGTAAAGTTCACCTTTGCTAGTTAAATTGAAGGAAAGTCATGATTTCAAAAATATTAAAATGAGAAGTTAATTAATCGTTTAGTGTTGGCTTGTCTGACAGTGGTGTCCGGCGCCATCACGACCTTTAACGATTTTGGGTCGTGACAGCTGTATTTTATTTTATATTCCTAGTTAATGTTCATGCACTTGTGACACCGGGTTTTGGGATGATTATTGGTTGTTCTGTATTGAAATTTTTAAAAATATCATTGTTTACTCTATCATTTCATCTTTTACTATTTAATTGAAGGAAATATATTTTTAAAATTATTAAAGTAAGAACCAAATTAAGTATTTATATTTGGCTTGCCTGATAGCAGTATTCGATGCCATCACGACCTTTAATGGGTTTTGGGGCATGACATGTAGCTAAATGAATATTTTTGCTTCAAATTACCCACACAACAAAAATAATTAGCTTAACAATTACATAGATATAACATAATATTTAATTATCTATCACTAACATTATTGTTCATGTAAATTTTTATATAATTTTCATATATCTAGATACATTTAGAATTACTAATTTAATAGAGTTAATATCTATGTTCAATTGGAAAACTAATTATATTATATTTCTTATTAAATAAGCGTATTTTATAATTTCCAATTTTAAAAAAAAAACGAGGAAAGTATATCTAACTAATGATGAAATAATCAATTATATAGTAGAGTTGAAACAACCATAATGTTGTAACACTTAAATTCTATAGCAAATTATTTATATTAATGTATACAATTATAGATTATAATGATATGGTCCATTACTATCTCAAAAACTTATTAATTATCATACATTAAACTGTATACTAAATGTAAAAATTGAGATCATAATATGATTCGAAAGCGAAGACCTCTCTTATGACTATTATTTTATATTTTATAATACTTACGTAAATTTAATACTTTTAGTTTTAACTAGTGTATCACAATCAAAAAACAAATAAAGTATTACTTGTAAGCTTCAAATATAATTAAAAAATAATGGAATTATTTCTAATTAATGTGTGAATAAGTAATTATATAGTAGAATTTAAACGACTATAAACTTGTGCCACTTATATTGTATAGTAAATTATATATATTTAATCTACACAATAAATTACTTTATAATGATATGGTCTTTACTATTTTAGTAACTTATTGATGATCGTAAATCAAATTATAAATCAAATCTAAGAATTGAGAATTTAATATGATTCGGACGGGGATCATGTTTCTCTTGTGACTAGTATTTTATATTTTATTACATAATTTTGATATTATTAGTTTTATTTGAAAAAGGTAAATAATTCAATATCATTGATATAAGAGTGTAAAACAAAACTAACTAGTATATTATAATTCAATAATTAGTTGTGAGTTTCAAATATAATCAAACAAATATGCAATAATATTTAATTAAATTTTAATATATGAACACATGAGATTTTAAAAGCTATGTGTTTGTATTTCTATGTTTCTACGTCGATCACTAATTATATTCAATTTAAATAAATTTAAAAGTTATTGATTGAATGGTCTAATACTATTTCAATAATTTAATAATTTATCATTAATGTATTAAAAAACTAAAAATTCAGAAGCTAATACAATTGAAATATGAGATATAGCAAATCTAAAATCACATAGGTCACACAAAATTGTAAAGATTATTTTTATGCAAATAACTGTTTTTTTCTATCTTGCTTAATGTAAATTTATAATTTTTCTTTTTGCGTAGGTAATTTTCTTACATGTATTTGTTTTGTTATTTAATTTATTTGCATTTATAGATTTTCCTACATCACCGAAAAAGTAGTACACTTTGTATTTTGATTTGAGTAAAAAAAAAAAGCAACAATAGTAGTGTAGGCATACAAAATTCATTGAATTTAAATTCAATAAAATAATTTGGACTATACTTTAAATTAAATATATTTGGTCCAAATAAATATTATGGGCTAATATAATTGGACTAATTCTATATGTCCAATTTATATGGACTAAATAAATAAGTCTTAATCCATTGGGCTATCCCATTTAATTAGGCTACAAGCAATGAGCCAAATTCATTAGGCCCAAGATGTCATCTTCCTAGAGGTCCGATTTGGTGCCACGTGTCAAATGACGTGGCATGCCAAATCAAACGAAAGAGCCAATAGGATTATGTCACGTGTCAAAATGACAAGGCATGCCAAGTCACATTAAAAGGCCAATGAAACCGCGCCACATGCGCAAGTGACATATTCTGGCCAATGAAATGCGGCTTTTTCACACTTCAATTTGAGAGTAATCTCTCTGATAGTCGGGCCACATTGAGAGTAATCTCTCCAATAGTCGGGTCATCTTGAGAGTAATCTCTTCGATTTTTGGGCCACCTTGAGAGTAATCTCTCCGATATTCGGATGGGGATGAGTACCTATCCCTTCACATCCTAAGATACCCTTCTTCATACGTGGATCATCTCGTTAAGCAAGAACATATCCTTCTTATTTTACCTATAAAAAGACAATAGAATAAAGAAAGCACGAGAAAAGAAGAAGAAATTACCTTCGCGTCAATGCTTTCAAGTCGTCATAAGTAGACTCAAAGTGGTTTGCAAACGCTGAAAGTGAAACTAATAGAACAAAGAGTATTGTATTTATAGAAGGGATGAGGCAGATCTTGAAGGTGAATTATCGATATGGGATTATGTATTTTGTATTCCGGATAGGATTCGACTACTGCAGGAATCCAAAGGCAACTCAAATTACTAATCAGAATTGAAATGCACACATGAAGTTATCTAATCATTACAATAAGGAGGGAATTAGTTTCCTAATGAGAAATGGAGAAGCATTCTTCCGGCGACGAATTGTGGCATGGTTAATTTGAAAGTCTAAACCAATTAAAAATTGGTGCTGGACATTAAATTTGACTTGATAGTAAAATAGATTCCTAATAGAAAAGGAAAAGTTGGCTAGTAACTTTATGGATGACAGAATGCCACGTGAAAATTAAGGTTTTGTATATATTCAAAGTTAATCATGGCAACTGTTAAATTCAAGTGCCTACGGTTGAAGCCAACATATATATACCCTGATAAATTTTGAAGTATGGGGCATTTATAGGTATACAAAATTTATTAGATTTAAATTTAATAAAAAATAATTTGGACTATACTTTAAATTAAATGTACTTTGGTCCAAATAAATATTATTGGCTAATATAACTGGATTAATTCTATCTGTCCAATTTATATGGGTTAAATAAACAAGTCTTGATCCATTATGCTAGACCATTTAATTAGGCTACAAGTAATGAGCCCAATTCATTAGGACCAAGATGTCATCTTCCTAGAGGCCCAATTTGGTGCCACGTGTCAAATGACGTGGCACGCCGAGTCAAACAGAAGAGCCAATAGAATCATGACACGTGTCAAAATGACAATGCATGCCAAGTCACATTAAAAGACCAATGAAATCGCGCCACATGTGCAAGTGACATGTTCTGGCCAATCAAATGCGGCCGTGTCATACTTCAATTTGATTGGTCGGAAAGAGTTTGTTCTTACTATAACTCTTCCCTCCCACAACTATAAATAGGGGTCTTCATAACCCAGGAAAGACACCAGAAATTATAGCAGGAAGCAAGAAAGAGCTCGTGGATCAAACGTAGTGTAACGACCCGACCGATCGTCTTGTGTTCTAGGACCGCGTGCTCCTAAATCAGACTCCCCGTAGTTGCTTTTACTGATTTATGACTTGCGAGGACGGGTGGCTTGAGGTTTGGGGGAGATTGGAATGGTGTAGGAATACTTAGTTCCTTAAGGTTGGCCTTAAAGGCCAAGTTTGACTTCAGTCAATATTTTTAGTGAACGACCCCGGAATCGAGATTCGAAGATTCCGGTAGGTTTGTATGATGATTTCGGGCTTGGGCATTTGTTCGGAACGGGTTTTGGATGACCCGGGAGTGTTTCGACGCTAAATAGTGAAATAAGAATTTTCTTTAGTTCAAATTGAGGTTTGGAACGTGTTTTTGTGTTATCGAGATCCAAACAGAATTCTGAGACCGGGAATAGTTCTGTTATGTCATTTATGACTTGCTCGTAAAATTTGGTGTCATTCCGAGTAGTATAGATAGGTTCGGTGTATTGAAAGCGAATTCAAGAACTTGAAGTTCTTAAGTTTGATCCAATAGGTTCTGGGGTATGATTTTTAGATTTAGCATTATTGCGGACGTTCAAAAAGCTCGAGCCAGTCCGTATTATGATTTAGGACTTGTTGGTATGTTTGGACGAGGTCTCGGGTGGACCCAGATGCCATTCGGGCATCGAGCGAGGCAAAACCCGGCCTTAAATGACTGCTGGTGCACCAGATCTGGTGCGACCGCACCTGCGGAGGTCAAGTCGCAGGTGCGAGACCGCTTCTGCGGTCCCAGTCTCGCAGGTGCGACTCCTGAGGGAGTTGCCCATTTCCGCAGATACAGACCCCTTTCCACAGAAGCGGAGCCACAGGTGCGGACTCCGCTCCACACGTGCGAAGCCAGGCCCCTTCCCCTTCTCCACAGGTGCGGTCCTCGAGCCACAGGTGCGGAAAACTTGTAGGTAGTGAGTTTCATTTTAAATACGGGACTTAGTCATTTTTGAATACTATTCTTCTTCTTTGGGCGATTTTGAGACTATGCAAGGAGGGTATTCGACCTAGCTACTGTGAGGTAAGTAATTCCTACTATAAATTTATATTTATACTGGAATTATTAGGTATATTAACACAACAATTAGTAGAAATGATGGGTTAGAGTAAAAACCTAGGTTTTTGACAAAAATGGGAAATTACCAAGAAATTTGTTAAGGAATCAAACAAAAACTATATAATATTGATCCTTAGGCCATGGGTGATAGTTTCCTTCAAAAATTTCCGAAATTCGAGCATGTGGGCCTGGAGGTGTATTTTAGGATTTTCCCAATTTAGGTTGAAATGGTCATTTAAGTAGGAGAATTAAGGACTTTGGAGTATATGCTGATTTGTTTATGCAATATTTGACTAGTTTCGAGTCCTTGGGCGACGAATTTGGAGTTCGGGTGAATTCTTGACCCGGGAAGTAGACTTGACGCGAGGTAAGTCTCCTTTCTAACCCTGTAAGAGGGAATTTTTCCTATAGATGAATTAAATGATTATGTGTTATTGGTGTGGGGGACTACGTAGGTGCGAGGTGATGAGAGCCCGTGCATAGTGACTATTATTGTTATGTCCGGGTAGATAGGCCCACACCATGCCATGTGAATTCCATTAACTTGAGTTATATGCTTTGTAACTTCATTGTATGCAACTTTGTTTTAAGAAAATCGAGAATTTGATGTTTTAAAAAGAATTGTTATTTGAAAAGGATTGAAAGAAAGATGTTGTGTTTGCATGCGACCTCTTTACAATTTATATCCCGCGAGCGGAGTGATTCTTTCCCCTACTCTCATGGGAGCGGGTCGTACGCCACGGCAGGTTGATAGATGCATCTATGGTTCCACCGTTCGACCCTTCGACAGTGCACATTTATTATTATTATTATGTTGGCCCAGGTCGGATGTCCTTATTCCACTATGTGCATGCTATTTGCCTGATGTTGTTTATGATTGTTGAGCTGTGAAATATCCTGAAAGATCGAACTGAAAACTTGTAAATTGATGCTTCACTACATATTCGAATTTTATTACGATTTTATTTCCTTACTATCCATGCTTACATGTTGTCCTCTTTTAAATTATCACCTAAATATACTGTTTGGACCCTAGTAAGTGTCAAGTCGACCTTTTGTCACTATTTCTTCGAGATTAGGCTGGATACTTACTGGGTACATATTGTTTATGTACTCATGCTACGCTCAGTACTTAATTATTTAGGTTCTGAGGCAGGTGCATTTGGGTTCCAGTCCGGAGCTCGTTCCTGAGTTATACTGATCGAGGCTTCACGGTGAGTTGCTCCTCTTGGCGACTTCCAGCAGAACTTTGGAGTTATTATTTTGTTATTTCTGTCTATACTCACTCAGACATAGGACAGACTTTCATTATTTTGACATTATTCTACTAGATGCCTGTAGACTTGTGACACTAGTTCCTGGCAAACACACGCTAGTAGACTTTATTTTGGGATGCAATCGTTAATTATGACTTCATGATTATTTATTTTGCATAAAATTTCCTAAGTTATCCGTTTCTACTTAATGTCTCAAAACTAAGTTAAGCAAGTGTTGAAAAATATTTTTGGTAAACTACCTGAACTCACTAGTAGATAATGGGTGGCTTTCCTGACGGCGGTGTTGGGCGCCATAGCGACATGGGTTAGGATTTGGGTCGTGACACGCTGCAAATTCCTCCACAAGTTTCAAGTTCAAGCAATCAAGTTCAAGCTCAAGAACGAAGAAAAAAATCAAGCCCAAGCTCAAAAACAAACAACAAATCAAGCTCAAGTTCAAGTTCAAGCAATCAAGCTCAAGCTCAAGAATAAGATCATTGTTCGTGGCAACAACTATATAGTCAAGATCAAGCTCGAAGGCGCTTGAATTTATTTACTATTAGAAAGAAGTATCAGAGGATTCAAAGAGATTGTACACTCATATTATTTGAAATCAAATATTACGATGGTTGCGATATTTTTCGATCTTGATTTTATTTTCTTGACTCGAATTTATTACGTACAAGTAGTATATAAGAAAAAGTAAAGCAATACCAAAGACAAACCAAAACCTAATTTCATATCCTCCCCTGTAAGCCGCCACCCCCTCCTCCCGCCTATTTCTTCTACCATTTAAATTGATGCCTTATCTATTCCGAGTTATATTCATATCTCATATTTTAAGGTTTTTGAATCTCATTAGATCTATTTGACTTAGATATTTGAGTCAAATTTTGCAGGTTATCCCTATAATTTGATAAATATTGTATCCTATTTGTTGTAAATATTGCCCGGGAACTTGAAAATAATAAAGTTGTTATGTTGGGATAAAGATCCCTTAAGAAATTCTTTAAAAGGTGTACAAATCCGTTTACTTGTGTTGTTTCTTTGAGTTTTTCCCTTTTGTTATTTGTTAAAAATTCTTGTAAGAATATCAAGACATAATTTTTCTTCTTGAAATTCTATTAGTAGCATTTTTATAAATTAAACTTGATTTTTGTATTATAGTTTTCCTTGGGTTTGCTCATCATTTTTGTGCTAATTGTTGTTTCTTTTGAATTTACAGGGTGCATTTTAATTCTTGAATGCAAGAAGATCAGGGATCGAGTGGCGACATTTTTAATCACATGATCAATTACTTAGAATTTTTTCTTTTTTGATGTGGAACTCCCAAGAATTTATAGATTAAAGATAAAATATCTAACCCAAATACATAGTTTGTATTGTTTTAGTTTGATAAAAATTTAAATTTGAGTTCATCTTATTGTCTAGCCTCCCATTAGCTAGTTTTTATTCTACAGATTTTATTGTGTCTCTTGTAGAATAGTTGCATATTGAGGATGCGTCAACTTCAGATATATAATTGTATATTTTAGAATTAAATTTTAGAATTATTTATGTTAGTTTGTATGAAATAAGTAATATCCAGAGCTTATTATGTTTCTAGTTTTAATAAAAGAAACTATGCATGTATATGGAATATTTAAAAAAATTAAAAATATCTAGTGAGATTAAAAAAAAATTAGCAGTGCATTTGCGATGGAAACATTTATTGTCACTAATAAATTAAGTTCTCATCACTAATTAAAATATGATAGAAAATCTAGTCTGAATAAATATATGTAAAAAAATTAATCATGGATATTGGTGATGATTTATAGCTACAAAATTTTGAATTCGTAGCTAAGCATAAATACTACACTCTTTTTTGTGCGAAAAACACATTACATCTTTTGCCACAATATATCCCTTTGTAGCAAGGTTATTTCTTTGTAGTATATTTGTAGCAAAAGAATAAACTCATTAGCTACGAACACAAATTTGTCGTGGCAATAGTTTTATCAATATAGCCACATTACAATTTTTTTTGTAGCAATATGTACTAATCCTTAGCCATCAAGTGTTAAAGTTTGTAGCTTACTTTTGGTTACCTATATTTTGCTACGCATTCTACAAGAAAAAAATATTGTAGCTAAAGTGTTTAGCTATGGATGTTTTTGTGTTTAGCTACGATATACTTCGTAGTTATATATACATAATGTTGTAGTGCCAATAATAATCTAGACAATCCCGTTTGAGCTTCTTTTACTGGTTTGAAGAGAACTCATCCGAAATGATTCCACACACAAGAAAATTTGCTAAATCCGCGAACCATGGCACCTCTTTCATTGAAATTGCCAAAAGTTGCTCATCGGGGAAGGAGTCATTGATTTCAAGACCATCGTGCGGCCTCCCCTCCTCCTCCAAAAGAGACAAGTGGTCCGTCACTTGGTTTTAACTAACTTTTCTATCTTGAATGTCAATATCAAACTCTTGTAACAAGAGCACCCATCTCATCAACCGATCTTTGGAGTCCTTTTTGTTCATAAGGTAACGAAGCGCCGCATGATCCGTGTAGACAATGGCTTTTTTACCCATCAGTACGGATGGAACTTCTCAATTGCAAACACAATAGTAAGGAGTTCTTTATTCGTAACGGTATAGTTTACTTGGGCACTATTCATGGTCTTACTGGCATAGTAGACCAAATGAAAAATCTTGTTGATGCGCTGCCCAAAAACAGCCCCAACCGCTACGGCACTTGCATCACACATGAGTTCAAAAGATACACTCCAATTTGGAGCGGTGATGATGGGATAGTTGTCAACTTGAATTTGAACAATTCAAAAGCTCTCATGCAATCATCATTGAAGTTGAACTTATCATCCTTCTCAAGAAGCTTGCACAACAGATTCACTACCTTAGGGAAATCTTTGATGAAACTCTGGTAAAACCCTGTGTGGCCTAAGAAACTCTGCCCACCCTTGACCGAAGTTGGAGGTGGAAGTTTAGAGATCACCCCAATCTTTTCCTTGTCAACTTCAATTCTATTTTTTGCAATTTTGTGGCCGAGGACAATGCTTTCCTCGACCATGAAATGACATTTCTCTCAATTGAGCATCAAATTTGTTTCTTCACATCAAGCCAACACTTTGTCAAAATTTTCAAGGCAATTATCAAAAGAATCTCCAACCACCGAGAAGTCATCCATGAAGACATCAAGGTTGTCCTCCACCATGTCCGTAAAAATAGCCATCATACACCTTTGAAAAGTCGTCGGTGCATTGCACAAACCAAATGGCATCCTCTTGAAAGCAAAAGTACCATAGGGACATGTAAATGTTGTTTTCTCTTGAGCTTCCGGAGCAATAAGAATTTGGTTATAGCACAAATACCCATCAAGAAAGCAATAAAAAGAACGGCCGGCCAATCTATCGAGCGTTTGATCTAAGAAAGAAAGTGGAAAGTGATCCTTCCTTGTGACTTTGTTGAGCTTGTGATAGTCCATGCACACCCTCCAACCGGTCACCATTCTTGTAGGAATAAATTCATTCTTTTCATTGATGACCAGCGCCATGCCCCCTTCTTTGGGACACATTGAACTGGAGAAGGCCACGAACTATCGGAGATGGGGTAGACAACCCCAGTATCCAACCACTTGTTAATCTCCTTTTTGACAACTTCTTGCAGAGACTCATTGAGTCTCCTTTGATGTTCAATGGATGGTTTGACACTCTCCTCCAACTCGATCTTATGCATGCAAAATGCGGGGCGTATCCTATATCCGCCAAGGTCCATCCAATAGCTTTTTTCCTATTTTGTAGCACCGTCAATGTGGAATCTACTTGCACGTTAGTCAAACAAGAGAAAAGAATAGCTGGTAAAGTAGAACAAGGACCAAGAAATTCATACCAGAGGTGTGGAGGCAATGGATTCAACTCCAAGGTAGGAGGCTCTTCAATAGAAGACTTTGTATTGAGGAGTTGTCCTATTTTCAAGATCCAAGGATAACTTCCGGGGTGCATATCACCAACAATTGTAGCACTTGTTTTATCAACAATAACACCGATCACCAAGTCTATAAAAGAACACACCTCATTGATATTTGGTTGCCGTATGGACTTACACACATGGAATACCGCTTTTTCATTACCAATCGGAAGGTAAGTTCACCGGCTTCAACATCACAAAGAGCCTTCCTTGTAGCAAGGAAAGGTCTCCCAAAATTAACCGACTTCACAATCTAGAATGACAAAATCCGCTGGAAGAACGAATTTAATGAACCAAGAGATTTTCAATCACACCAAAGTCCTCTTCATGGTACGGTCGTCCATTTGCAATGTCATTGAGGTGGGTCTTGGTTGCCCAATTCCCAAAGTCTTGAAAACCAAATAGGGCATCTAATTGATACTTTCCCCAAGATCACAAAGAACTTTAGCAAACTCGGCACTTTCAATTGTACAAGGAATTGTGAAAGCATCGGGAACCTCTAACTTAGAAGCCATAGAATGCACAATCGCACTCACTTGATGAGTGATTTTGATGGTTTCAAAATTCATTGACCGCTTCTTTGTCACGAAATTCTTCATAAACTTTGCATAACCGGGCATTTGTTCCAAAGTTTCAAATAATGGCACATTGATTGAGAGACTCTTCATCATTTGAATGAACATCTTGAATTAATTCTCACAATTTTTCTTGGCAAGTCTTTGAGGGTATGGAGGTGGATGCTTAGGCAATGGTGCCTTAGCCTTTTGCACTACCGGCTCCAGTATGTCAATTGTGTGTTCCCTATACGGGTTCACCTCCTTTTGAGTATCTTCCACTCTATCATCAATATCAATCTGGACTTCCTCATTAGGTTATACCACATTGTTCGGGATGCCTTCTTCTTGCATCACTTGATCATCATCAACAAGTTGCCTTTGACTTGAGGTGGGTGCATTCCCACCTCTTCCGCTTCTTGTGATAACCACCATGGCATGACCCGTGTTATTTCCACCCTTTGGGTTTACTACCATGTCACTTGGTAGTGCCTCCTTAGGATGAGAACTTAGAGCTTGAGATATTTGCCTCATTTGAACTTCTAAGTTGCGTATTGATGTGTTGTGTGAGGCAAGTTGGGCATCTGAATCGGCATTCTTTTCCATCATTTGGTTGAACATATTTTCAATACTCCCATATCAATGCTTGAAGAACTTGGACCATGGGAAGGATAAGGAGGCGGTTTGCTCGATTATTGCTACATCGGGGGCCTTTGAAAACCCGACCCACGTTTTCCTTGGTTGTTTTTCCATACGCCTTGATTGTTACCCCCGTCCCCCCCCCTCCCCCCCAATTTCCTTGATTATTTCCACTACAATTTCTTTGACTGTTGTTGTTATGCCAATTTACTTGATTGTTGTTTCCGCTCCAATTCCATTGATTGTTAGAAATCCAATTGCCTTGATTGTTTTGGGGTCGCCATTGTTGTTGGTTTGGGCCT
The DNA here is from genome assembly GCA_005239525.1 of Nicotiana knightiana. Taxonomy (NCBI): domain Eukaryota; kingdom Viridiplantae; phylum Streptophyta; class Magnoliopsida; order Solanales; family Solanaceae; genus Nicotiana; species Nicotiana knightiana. The sequence continues at coordinate 28,191 of ML373584.1, read as the reverse complement.
TGAAAGTTGTTTCTTTTCTCTTGAAAATTGTTCACATATTGAACTTCCTCTTCTTGTTCATTATATGAATCATCTTTCTCAAAACTATCATCTTCTTGCACATAGTTCTCCACTCGATTTTGCACTAATGGACCCTTGGTCCTCCTTTTGTTTACCATCATGTTCACTCCTTCCATGACATAGACTTGCTTGGGATTTTTCACTTGATTTAGTTGCGCCTTTGATAATTAAATCATGGTGGTTATAAATTCGGAAATGGCTTTCCCATGGTCTTGCAATTCTTTGTGAAGGTGGATCATATTTGGATCACCTTGTGGAACATTGGCCCGAATTTCCAAGCCGATGACATTTCCGCCATGTCATCCAAAATCTCACACACCTCTGCGTAAGGCATAGTCATGAAGCTCCCACTGGTAAGTTGATTCACTACACATTGGTTGGTGGTGTTAATACCATGATAGAAGGTTTGTTGAATAATGTTTTCCGTCATATCACTGCTGGGATATTTCTTGACCATAGTTCTATAGCGCTCGCGTATCTCGTGTAGTGGTTCATTCAACTCTTTCTTGAATGCTAAGATCTCCTCTCGAAGTGTAGCCATGTGCTCGGGAGAGAAGAACTTAGAAATAAACTTTTCCGCCAACTCATCCCAAGTGTGAATGGAATGGTTCGGTAATCGTTCCAACCACTCTAAAGCTTTCCCCTATAGAGAGAAGGGAAAAATACTTAGCCTCAATGCATTCTCAGAGACATTCATTTGTTTGCTCCCCTAACAAGTGTCCAAAATTCCCTTCAAATGTTTGTACGCATTTTGAGTTGGAGCACCGGTGAAGAAACCCCATTGCTCTAGCAAATTGAGCACCACATTGGTGATCTGGAAGTTGCCCACTCTAATACGGGGATGGACTATTGCACTAGCATATCCTTCAATGGGTGATATTCGGTATGGAGCCACTCCTGGTGGATGTGGGGGTGGAGAGGGTACATTGTCATGAGGCACCCGACCTCTTCGATTCGCTTGAGGCTCAAGAGGTACCTCCTCAACTTGCTCATCCTCGACGTTCACATCCCCCAAAGGCATATTTCCGAGATTATTGTTTGCCGCCGTGGTTGTACCTAAAAAGGTTTCACAAGTTAGTAACACGGAAGGAAAAGAAGTTGTTCCAAAAAGAACCCCAAATATATAGCTAACACCGTTTAACTCCTCAGCAACAACACCAAAAATTGATGACGTCCACAACACACCTCGACAAGAGATATGATACGGTCCTATGCACTATAAATTACCCAACTATGAGTCGGGGTCGAATCCATAGGGAGGTTTAAGGGGTGTTAGGAGTATATACTTGAAGAAAGAAAATGGATTAACTAAATTTGCACTACCACAATGAGGTTTGATTTCTACTTCTACTATTACTCTAACAATTGTAAGGTAAGTAAAAGAAACTAGAAATGAATGATTGTTTTTGGTATTTTTCCAGATAGTTTAAAAGCCTAGGCATGTGACCATAACTAGGTGTTCGCCTAATGGGTTAAATACGTTAATACTTGTTTGTTGATTGTGGTGTGTTATAGCTCTCAACTCTACATTGCTCACTCAATACCTCTCGGTTAGAGAGTGATTTTGCCCAATTTGGCTTTCTCAAATCCAAATGGGTATCAAAAAAAATCTTGATATGAGAGCAAGTCGGGTTCTAACTATCTCTAGTTTGAACCTCATTAATTAGGCCAATCAACCTCTCAATTAGCCCAATTCCTTGTTAGCCATGTTATCCTAGACTAGGTCCCTCTTTCTCAAGTAAAGACTAAGTAAAAAAGGATTGAATCAATGTATGTGTCACGACCCGAAATTTTTACCGTCGGAACCGTGATGGCGCCTAACGCTGAACCAGCTAGGCAAGCCAACGTGAATATTCAAATTTTCATTAATCCTTTATTATTAGACGAATACGGGTGAAATACAACGTCTTTCATAAATAAAAGTATGCAAATAAAACAGACTATATATCTATAACTCAATCCACTGCTTTTACGAAATACCAAAATAACAAAATCCCTGATCTTTGGAGTCACAATATCACGGACTATCTATGAATAATACATGTAATGGTCTGAAAGAAGTAAATACATGTGTTTCTGAATTAAGTAGAACATAAATAAAGAAGTAGAAAGGGACGCCAAGGCCTGCGGACGCCTGCAAGACTACCTCGGTGTCTCCGACTTGACTGAAGGAAGCTTCCTAGCTCTAATGTCCAAAGGGTCCTGTACCGGGATCTGCACAACAAAAGATGTGCAGGTGTAGCATCACTACAACTGACACCATGTACCGAGTAAGTGTCGAGCCTAACCTCGACGAAGTAGTGGCGAGGCTAGGACACGACAATCAAGACAACCTGTACAATTTAACAATATTCGGAAGAAATAACAACAACAAGAATAACCAGTTAAGTACAAGGGAAAAAGGGGGGACATGTTGGGGGAAAGTAATATCAGATAACAGAACAACGAAATAAGACAACAGTTCAATTATCTAAGTAACAATAGGAAATAACAATCACAGAGAAAAAAGTGCACGGCATCACCCTTCGTGCTTTTACTCTCGTCCTTACCAAATAATAAATAAAGCAAGTGAACGGCATCACCTTTAGTGCTTTTACTCTCATCCTCACCAAATAATAAATAGAAACGGCATGGCATCACCCTTCGTGCTTTTAATATCATAACATGGCACGGCATTACCCTTCGTGCTTTTACACTCTCATCCTTACAATAATCAATACAGGGCATCACCCTTCGTGATTTACACTCTTCCTCACAATAATCAATACACGGCATCACCCTTCGTGCTTTTACACTCTCATCCTTACAATAATCAATACAGGGCATCACCCTTCGTGATTTACACTCTTCCTCACAATAATCAATACACGGCATCACCCTTCGTGCTTTAAACTCTTTGTCACCCAAACAATATTAATATAAGAAGTTTGGCAAGGAAAAATCAACAATGTGAACCACAAATCATAACATCCCGGCAAGGGAGCAACAATATAAATATCACTATCCCAGCAACATCTATAACCAATCTCGCTCAAGTACATATCTTTACATAAGATTCCTTAACCGAACAAATACTCAACAATATCCACTACCAAGATTTTTCACCGAATGAACAACCACTAAAGTGAAATTAAGCTATAACACAGTAAATATCAATGAAAATCACACAATTCATAATTTCCGACTCACGGGCATGCTTGAAACCAACATATAGGTACTCGTCACCTCACTTATACGTTGAACATGGTATAAATACATAGCAAATAAGACTCAACACATATTCCCTCAAGCTAAAGTTAGGCAAAACACTTACCTCGACTTCCACGACCAAAATCAAGCCTCAATCGCCGCTTTTCCTTTTGAACTCGACTCCAAATCGATTGTATCTAGACATAATTGACTCAATAACATCAATAAACGCTAAATAATTCAACTCCAATACTTAATTACGGATTTCCTATCATTCTTCCCAAAAAGTCAAAAATCGACCCCGGGCCCGCTTGGTCAAAACACGATCACCCAGTCACCCACGAGCTCGAATATGAAATAAATCTTGAAATCTGACCCCAAAACGAGGTCTAAATCCCAATTATACAAAAAGCCCTAACTCTACCCAAAATCCCTAATTTTCTACCCTTAAGAACATGATTTAGGCCTAGAAATCTAATGGGTGTTAATGTAAATGGAAGAAAATGAGTCTAAGATTATATACCTATGAAGTTGTAGTGAAGTTCCCTTTCAAAAATTGCCCAATTTGGAGTTTGGAAGAAGAAGTTATGAATTTTTGAAGAATGCCTGTTTTTGCTACTGTTTTTAAAACACTGGACACTTACTCTATGCATTCGCGAGCCTTGGCCGCATTCGCATTGGCTTAATTCCCCAGGCCTACGCGTTCGCGGGCCACAAGTCGCGTTCGCACAGTACTATAGGCTACCCAGCCTCAGCTCCCCTCCTACTCTATGCGTTCGCGAAGGCTGGACGCGTTCGCATAGAGCAACCTACCCATAGCTCCGTGTTCGCGTCCCAGTCAGTACGTTTGCATAGAAATAATCCTTCCCCTTCCCCGTTTACCGTTCACGTTTGCATGGGTTACCACGCGTTACATAGAACAAACACCTGGACACCAGCAAACAACAATAACACCAGATTTTTTATAAGTAAAAATCACCCTGACGCCTATCTGAAGCTCACCCGAGCCCTCGGGGCTCCAAACCAAACATGTACACAACCTCAAAAACATTCTACGGACTTTCTCGTGCGATCAAATCGCCAAAATAACATCTTAAACAACAAATTGAGCATAGAAATCAAAGAAAAATCTCAAAACTTTCAAAGTCTCAAATTTTCCAAATACGGGTCCGAATCACGTCAAACGACCTCCGTTTCTTATCAAATTTTACAGACATGTTATAAATATTATATTGAAAATGTACCGGTCTCCCGAACCAGAATACGGGCCCGATACCATAAATTTCAAATATAACCAAATTTCTAAAAACTCTTATAATTTCAGTAAAACAATTTGTTTCAAAAATTTATTTCTCGGGCTTGGGACCTCGGAATTCGATTTCCGGCAAACGCCCAAGTCCCATATTTTCCTACGGGCCCTCCAGGACCGTCAAATCACGGGTCCGGGTCCGTTTACCCAAAATGTTGACCGAAGTCAACTTAAATTCAATTTTAAAGGCAAAACTAGCATTTTTCTCAGTTTTTCATATACAAGTTTCCCGGCTATACGCACGGGCTGCGCATGCAAAACGAGGTGAAATAAAAGGAGGTTTTCAAGGCCTCGGAACATCGTTTTGACTTGTAAAATGAGAGATTATTTTTGGGTCATCACATTCTCCACCTCTAAAACAAACGTTCGTCCTCGAACGAATATAGAAAAGTACCTGAATTAGGGAAAAGATGGGGATAACGGCTCCGCATATCGGACTCAGACTCCCAGGTAGCTGCCTCGGTAGGCTGACCTCTCCACTGGAAACGAACCGAAGGATAACTCTTCGATCTCAACTGACGAACCTATCGGTCTAATATGGCAACCGGCTCCTCCTCATAGGTCAAATCCTTGTTCAACTGGACACTGCTGAAATCTAACACATGGGTTGGATCTCCGTAGTACTTCCGAAGCATAGACACATGAAACACCGGATGCACAGCTGATAAATTTGGTGGCACTGCAAGTCTGTAGGCCACATCTCCCACTTTATCAAGAATCTCAAATGGACCAATGAATCTAGGGCTTAGCTTGCACTTCTTCCCAAATCTCACCACGCCCTTCATGGGCGATACCCGAAGCAATACCCGCTCCCTAACCATGAATGCCAAATCACGAACTCTGCGGTCGACATAACTCTTCTGCCTGGACTGTGCTGTATGAAGTCTATCCTGAATGATCTTAACCTTATCCAAGGCATCCTGCACTAACTCCGTACCCAACAACCGAGCCTCTCCCGGCTCAAACCACCCAATCGGCGACCGACATCGCCTACCATATGATGCCTCAGAAGGAGCCATCTGAATGCTTGACTGATAGCTTTTGTTGTAGGCAAACTCAGCTAATGGCAAGAACTGATCCCAAGAGCCTCCAAAGTCAATGACACAGGCTCAAAGCATATCCTCCAAAATCTGAATAGTACGCTCGGCCTGTCCGTCCGTCTGAGGATGAAATGTTGTGCTCAACTCAGCCCTCGTGCCCAACTCACGTTGAACTACCCTACAGAAATGCGAGGTAAACTGCGTACCTCGGTCAGAAATAATAGATACGGGCACACCATGAAGGCGAACAATCTCTCTAACGTAGATCTCTGCCAATCTCTCCGAAGAATAGGAAACTGCCACCGGAATGAAATGGGCTGACTTGGTCAACCTATCCACAATGACCCATACTGCATCGAACTTCCTCTGAGTCCGTGGGAGCCCAACTACAAAATCCATGGTGATACGCTCCCACTTCCACTCAGGAATCTCAATCTGATGCATCAAACCACCCTATCTCTGGTTCTCATACTTAACCTGCTGATAGTTCAAGCACCGTGCTACATATTCCACAATATATTTCTTCATCCTCCGCCACCAATAATGCTGCCGCAAATCCTGGTACATTTTTGCGGCGCCCGTATGAATTGAATACCGGGAACTATGGGCCTCCTACAATATCAACTCACGAAGTCCATCCACATTGGGTACACAAATACGACCCTACATCCGTAAAACTCCATCATCACCAACTGTAACCTTCTTGGCATCCCCGTGCCAGACCGTATCCTTGAGGACACACAAGTGAGGATCATCATACTGTCGGTCTTGAATACGATCAAATAATGAAAAATGAGCAACTGTATAAGCTAGAATAAGGTAGGGCTCAGAAACATCCAGTCACATGAATCGATTGGCCAAAGCCTGAACATCCAAAGCAAGCAGCCTCTCTCTGACCGGAATATAAGCAAGGACTACCCATGCTTGTTGACTTCCTACTCAAAGCATCGGCCACCAGATGGGCCTTCCCCGGATGATATAAGATGGTGATATCATAGTTCTTTAACAGCTCCAACCATCTCCTCTGCCTCAAATTCAACTCCTTCTGCTTGAACAAATATTGCAAACTCTTGTGATCCGTGAACACCTCACAAGACATGCCATATAAATAATGCCTCTAAATCTTCAGCGCATGAACAGTGGCTGCTAACTCCAAGTCATGAACTGGATAATTCTTCTTGTGGATCTTCAACTAACGCGAAGCATATGCAATAACCTTGCCATCCTGCATCAACACTGCACCAAGTCCAACTCAAGATGCATCACAATACATAGTATATGGCCCTGAACTTGAGGGCAAAACCAACACCGGCGTCGTGGTCAAGGCTGTCTTGAGCTTCTGAAAGCTCGCCTCACACTCATCTGACCACCTGAAATGGTCACCCTTCTGAGTTAACCTGGTCATTGGGGCTCCAATGGATGAAAAGCCCTCCACAAACCGACGATAGTAGCCTGCTAAGCCCAAGAAACTCCGAATCTCTGTAGCTGATGTGGGCCTAGACCAATCCTTGACTGCTGAAATCTTCTTGGGATCCACCTAGATACCCTCTGCTGATACAACATGACCCAAGAATGCAACTGAACTCAACCAGAACTCACACTTAGAAAACTTAGCATACAATTGACTGTCCTTCAAAGTCTGAAGGACGACTCGAAGGTGCTGCTCGTGCTCCTCCCGGCTGCGGGACTAAATCAGAATATCATCAATGAAGACAATCATGAAGGAAGCCATATAAGGCCTGAACACTCGGTTCATCAAGTCCATAAAAGCTGCTGGGGCATTTGTCAACCCGGATGACATCACTAAGAACTCATAATGCCCGTACCGAGTGCGAAAAGCTGTCTTAGGGACATCGGATGCCCTAATCCTCAACTGATGGTAGCCAGATATCAAATCGATCTTCGAAAATACCTTGGCCCCCTGAAGCTGATCAAACAAATCATCAATTTGCGGTAATGGATACTTGTTCTTGACGGTCACCTTTTTCAATTGCCAATAATATATACACATCCTCATCTACCCATCCGTCTTATTAACAAACAACACCGGCGCACCCCAAGGAGAGACACTAGGCTTAATGAAGCCTTTATCAAGCAAATCCAGCAACTGCTCTTTCAACTCCTTTAACTCTTGTGGGGCCATATGATACGGCGGAATAGAAATGGGCTGAGTGCCTAGAGCCAAATCAATGCAAAAGTCAATATCCCTTTCGGCCTGGCAGGTCTGTAGGGAATACCTCTGGAACCTCATAGACTATGGGCACAGACTCCATAGAAGGAACCTCGGCACTAGAATCACGAACATAATCCAAATAGGCCAAACATCCCTTCTCAACCATGCGCCGAGCCTTCATATATGAGATAACCCTGCTGGAAGAATGGCCAGGAGCCCCTCTCCACTCCAATCAAGGGACTCCCGGCAAGACCAAGGTCATAGTCTCGGCATGACAGTCCAGAATAACATGATAGAGGGACAACCAATCCATCCCCAAAATAATATCGAAATCGACCATATGAAGGAGTAGAAGACCTACTTTGGTCTCCAGACCACCGATAATCACTATACATGAATGGTAGACTCGATCTACCACAATAGAATCACCCACCAATGTAGATACATATACATGAGTACTCAGGGAATCACGAGGCATAATCAGATAAGGAGCAAAATATGAGGACACGTAGGAATATGTGGACCCCGGGTAAAATAAAACTGAAGCATCCCTGCTGCAAATTGAAACCATACATGTAATGACTGCATCGGAGGCCTCAGCCTCAGACCTGGCGGGAATAGCATAACATCGGGGTTGGGCCCCACCAATCTGAACATCTTTGGGTTGACCTACTGCGGGCTATCCTCTACCTCTAATAGCATGACCTCCACCTCTAAATGTGTGGCCTCCACCTATGGCACCTCGACCTCTACCCCTAGCTGGCAGAGGGGGTGGTGGAACATCTGGTGAGGGAATCATAGCACGGGAACCCTGGTGTTGAGAGCTACTCGAGGCTCGGGGGAAAAATGTAGCAATGTGCCCCGGGCCACCACAAGTATAACAAGATCTCGGCTGCTGAGACTGCTGGCCCTGAAATTGTCCCTATCGACCGGAGTAACCACTCTGAAAACTCTAGAGCAGTGGTGCACTGGTAGGAGCTGGTGGTGCACTGAGGGATACCTGGAGTGCTGACTGAAAGGGTCTATGAGGATGACCCCTGCCAAAAGAATCCCTGTCTCCAGACGAGGCACCACTGAACCGGCCAAAATGACGAGGCCTCTTGTCAGACCCCTGACCACTACCCTACAATAAGACCATCTCGACTCGCCTGGCCACATTGGTCGCCTCCTGAAATGAAATATCACTTCCTGTCTCTCTGGCCATCTGTAGTCTAATCGGTTGAGCTAGCCCCTCAATAAACCTCCTCTCTCTCTCTTGGTCGATGGGGAGTATCATGATAGCATGTCGAGCCAAAGTGATGAATCGGATCTCATACTTTGTAACTGTCATAGAACCATGCTGGAGACGCTCAAACTGCCTCTGGAGATCCTCTCTCTGGGTGACTGGAAGAAACTTCTCCAAGAACAAAACGGAGAACTGGGCCCAAGACAAGGGCGAAGATCCAGCTGGTCTAGTCAAGTAATAATCCCTCCACCAAGTCTTGGCGAAACTAGAAAGGCGGAAAGTAGCAAAATCAGCCCCATTGGTCTCCACGATCCTCATGTTCCGAAGAACCTCATAGCAACTGTCTAACTAATCCTGGGAATCCTCTGAAGATGCACCGCTGTAAGTAGTAGTGAGAAGCTTGGTGAACCTGTCCAATCTCAACAAAGCATCAGCAGACATAACCGCTCCATCACCGGTCTGAGCCATAATACCCGGATGATCTATCCCAACTGGATGAGCTACTCGAGTCTGAAACTGAGGAGCCAACTTCTCTGGAGTGCGAGTAGCGGAAGTTTGGGCTCCTCCCCTATCCTGAGAGACGGCTGGTGCTGCAGGAAGCAAACCTGCCTGAGCGACACTCTCCATGAGGCCCACTAGGCGGACCAGAGCAACCTGGAGTACTAGGGTGGCAATGAACCCCTCGGGGGCCTGAGCTGGCCCAACCGGGACTGTCAGGGCAGGAACCTCATCAACAAACTCTACCTGAGGCTCCGCCACTGGGGCTGCTGCTCTAGGCTGAGCTCTGCCCCTGCCTCGGTCTCAGACTCTGCCTCGACCCCTCGTAGGAGCTGCAACTGGAGGCTCGGGATGCTGATCAATGGATGAAGAAGCACGTGTTCTCCCCATCTGCGAGAGAATAGAGTAAAAATTCAGTTAGCATTGAGAATTCAAATCGCACGATAGAGAAGAATAGATGTGAAGTCATTCCTAAGCTCTGTAGCCTCTGGGGGATAAGCACAGACGTCTCCGTACCGATCCCTCAGACTCTACTAAGCTTGCCCGTGAATTGTGAGACCTATGCAACCTAGTGCTCTGATACCAACTTTTCACGACCCGAAATTCCCACCGTCGGGACCGTGATGGCGCCTAACACTGAACCCGCTACGCAAGCCAATGTGAATATTCAAATTTTCATTTGTCCTTTATTATTAGACGAGTAAGGGTGAAATAAAACATTTTTCATAAATAAAAGTATGACAATGAAACAGACTATATATCTATAAATCAATCCACTACTTTTACGAAATACCAAATAACCAAATCCCAGATCTTTGGAGTCACAATATCACGGACTATCTACGAATAATACCTGTAATGGTCTGAAAGAAGTAAATACATTTGTTTCTGAATTAACTAGAACATAAATAAAGAAGTAGAAGGGGATGCCAAGGCTTGCGGATGCCTGCAGGACTACCTCGGTGTCTCCGACTGGACTGAAGGCAGCCTCCTAGCTATAATGTCCAAGGGGTCCTGTACCGGGATTTGCACAACAAAAGATGTGCAGGTGTAGCATCAGTACAACCGACCCCATGTACCGAGTAAGTGTCGAGCCTAACCTCGGCGAAGTAGTGGCGAGGCTAGGACACGACAATCAAGACAACCTATACAATTTAATAATATTTGGAAGAAATAATAACAACAAGAATAACCAGTTAAGTACAAGGGAAAAAGGGGGGACATGCTGGGGGAAAGCAATCAGATAACAGAAATAACGAAATAAGACAACAGTTCAATTATCTAAGTAACAGCAGGAAATAACAATCACAGAGAAAACAGTGCACAACATCACCCTTCGTGCTTTTACTCTCGTCCTTACCAAATAATAAATAAAGCAAGTGCACGGCATCACCCGTCATGATTTTACTCTAATCCTCACCAAATAATAAATAGAAACGGCATGGCATCACCCTTCGTGCTTTTAATAACATAACATGGCACGGCATCACCCTTCGTGCTTTTACACTATCATCCTCACAATAATCAATACACGGCATCACCCTTCGTGCTTTTCACTCTTCCTCACAATAATCAATACACGGCATCACCCTTCGTGCTTTAAACTCTTCGTCACCCAAACAATATTAATAGCAGAAGTTTGGCAAGGAAAAATCAACAATGTGAACCACAAATCATAACATCTCGGCAAGGGAACAACAGTATAAATATCACTTTCCCAGCAACATCTATAACCAATCTCGCTCAAGTACATATCTTTACATAAGATTCCTTAACCGAACAAATACTCAACAATATCCACTACCAAGAATTTCCACCGAATGAACAACCACTAAAGTGAAATTCAAGCTATACCACAGTAAATATCAATGAAAATCACACAATTCATAATTTCCGACTCACGGGCATGCTTGAAACCAACATATAGGTACTCGTCACCTCACCTATATGTTAAACATGGTATAAATACATAGCAAATAAGACTCAACACCTATTCCCTCAAGCTAAAGTTAGGCAAAACACTTACCTCGACTTCCACGACCAAAATCAAGCCTCAATCGCCGCTTTTCCTTTTGAACTCGACTCCAAATCGATTGTATCTAGACATAATTGACTTAATAACATCAATAAACGCTAAATAATTCAACTCCAATACTTAATTACAAATTTCCTATCATTTTTCCCAAAAAGTCAAAAATCGACTTTGGGCCCGCTTGGTCAAAACACGAGGTTCGGACCAAAATCCGATCACTCATTTACCCACGAGCCTGAATATGAAATAAATCTTGAAATCCGACCCCAAAACGAGGTCTAAATCCTAATTATACAAAAAGCCCTAACTCTACCCAAATCTCTAATTTTCTACCCTTAAGAACATGATTTAGGCCTAGAAATCTAATGGGTGTTAATGAAAATGGAAGAAAATGAGTCTAAAATCACATACCTATGAATTTGTAGTGAAGTTCACTTTCAAAAATCACCCAATTTGGAGTTTGGAAGAAGAAATTATGAGTTTTTGAAGAATGCCCATTTTTGCTACTGTTTTTAAGACATTGGACATTTACTCTATGCGTTCGCGAGCCTTGGCCGCATTCGCATAGGCTTAATCCCCCAGGCCTACGCATTCGCGGTCCACAAGCAATGTTCGCACACTGCTATAGGCTACCCAGCCCCAGCTCCCCTCCTACTCTTTGCGTTCGCTAAGGATGAACGCGTTCGCATATAGCAACCTACCCATAGCTCCGCGTTCGCGTTCGCGTCCCAGCCAGTGCGTTCGCATAGAACAAATCCTGCCCCTTCCCCTTTTACCCTTCGCGTTCACGTGAGTTACCACGCGTTCGCATAGAACAAACACCTGGACACCAGCAAACAACAATAACACCAGATTTTTTATAAGTGAAAATCACCCCGATGCCTATCCGAAACTCACTTGAGCCCTCGGGGCTCCAAACCAAACATGCACACAACCTCAAAAACATCCTACGGACTTAATCGTGCGATCAAATCGCCAAAATGATATCTTAAACAACGAATTCAGCATAGAAATCAAAGAAAAATCTAAAAACTTTCAAAGTCTCAAATTTTCCAAATACGGGTCCGAATCACGTCAAACGACCTCCGTTTCTTACCAAATTTTACAGACATGTTATAAATATCATATTGAACTTGTACCAAGCTACAGAACTAGAATACGGGCTCGATACCATAAATTTCAAATATAACCAAATTTCCAAAAACTCTTATAATTTCAGTAAAATAATTTCTTTCAAAAATTCATTTCTCGGGCTTGGGACCTCTGAATTTGATTCCGGGCATACACCCAAGTCCCATAATTTCCTACGGACCCTCCGGGACCGTCAAATTATGGGTCCGTCCGTTTACCCAAAATGTTGACCGAAGTCAAATTAAATTCAATTTTAAAGGCAAAACTAGAATTTTCTCAGTTTTTTATATACAAGCTTCCCGGCTATACGCAAGGGATGCGGACACAAAATAAGGTGAAATAAAAGAAGTTTTCAAGGCCTCGGAACACCATTTTGACTTGTAAAATGAGAGAGACTTTTTGGGTCATCACAGTCTGCAACCATTAATTCTAAAATTAAAGCATGAAATAACCTAAATAATTAACACCAAGTCATAAATAAATATTAAATTAAATACCCATAAGGTTTACACACTAGGGTTGGGTCACAGCCCTAGTAAGAATCTAGCTACTCATAATGGGAATTGATGAAAATAAAGAAGAAAAGCTAATTAAACTCATAATCAAAGATTAAAAATGATAAAATATAATATTTAAACACTAAAATAATCATAAACTTCCTAAAATGGCAAAAGGTAACCGCTACAATAGCTCTTTACTTCAAAACATGACCTAAAATTGTGAAACTTGTGTATTTATAGTTACCCAAAATTCACTAACAAAAAATGCTCCTCGGGTGGTTCTACGGCCGCACAATTCCAGACACGGTTTGCAGATTTCTTCAATTGGCAGGAGATGGGATTCTAGAGCCGCACATTTCTTGATTGCGGTTGCGAATCAACTTCTGCGGCCGCACAATTCTTGTGTGGTCCGCACTTCAGCAAGGCTTCATAACTTGGTCTTTTGCACACTCCCTGAACTTGGACTCATTTATCAATGCAGGCCATGTTTTTCAGCCGCACAATTCATGTGTAGTTCGCACATCGGTCAAAATCATGTTGTCTTCTTTTGCTTGGTTTGTGGCCACCGATAGAAATCTGTGGTCTGTAATTTCTTCTACGATCGCAGAAATCCTTATGCGAACCACACTTCTTTGCTTCTGCACCCTTTATTGCCTTGTGCTTCAAAACACTCATTTTTTAGTCGGATTTCATCATAAACATTCCTGGAATTTGCATAATTTTATTAGTTTTTTGAACACAAATCAATACTTTGGGACTAAAACAAAAGCAAAAAAGGTTCTAATAAGTAGTCAAATCCCCACTCATCACATGTGAAACTTTCTTAAATCATTGTGGCTCAGTTAAGATTGAAAAAACACTGAGTTATGACTGATATGCAGGTGATATGTGATCATTGGAGATGGCATTAGAAATGGAGTAGGCATTATTCGTGTGTGTCTTAAAAGTGGTGATGTAGTCCTTAAGACAAATGGAGGGTTTTCCTTGTCGACTAGAGTTCCAAGTCTCTACTTCTGCAGATGCTGGTTGTGGATGCATCTCCATTGCACCTGCTTCTTCTATTGTATCCAAGAGTGGTTCTTGAACTTCTGTTATCTCAGCTGCTTGTTCAGAAATAGAATATTCAGTTGTTGGGGTTGCAGTCTCATGTTCTCCATTAGATACTGCATGGTCTATGAGTGTTTCATCACTGTATTCTCCACTTCTGTAACAGCATTGTCATCAATTGGCAACTGCATGTCCTAGGGTGTAGTTGGAATCACAGTTGCATGTGGTTCCTGCACATCTCCTGCCTCAAATGAATGTTGAGAGGTGAATAGATACTCTGAACCATCTGAACCTGTAGTTCTTTCAAAAGGAAAAATCTCCTCTTTGAACACCACATCTTTGTTAACATATATACTCGTGTTCTCTAGATCATACAACCTATCCTTTTGTGTTTTTGAGAATCCAGTAAGAACAACCTTTCTAGTTCAGACTGAGAATTTGTTACCTTTAGAAAGGTTACTTGCATAACATAAGCAACCAAACACCCTTAAGTGATCTATTTTGGCTAGCTTTCCATACAACAACTCATAAGGTGATCTACCTTGTAATACGCTTGTAGACAATTTTTTTATCAAGTATACTGCAATTCTTACATAATCACCCCAGGAAATTTAAAATTTTAAGGCTCTTGCAACCTCAAGTATATGCCTATGGTTTTGTTCAACCACCCCATTTTGTTATGGGGTGTATGGACAAATACTCTAGTGTATGATCCCAAGAGAAGCAAACAAGGTACTGCATTGAGAGTTGAAGAACTCAGTACCATTATCTGATCTAACAACCTTCACAGTGGTTTCAAACTGAGTGTTTATCATTGCAAGAAAGTTCTTTATTACAATTACTACTTCACATTTATATTGTATTAAGCATACCCAAGTAAAACATCTACCATTGTAACAAAATAAATTTTCTTGTCATATGTAGGTAGCTTATGAGGTCACCAAACATCCATGTGTCCAAGCTGAAAACAACTGCTTAACCTGGTACTAAGAGGCAATTGTAATCGACATTGCCTTGCTAAAGGGCACACTTCACAATTGTCCTGCACTCTAGCAAGTATCTTATTCTTCAACTCTGAAATATGTTGCATACATTTTGCTGATGCATGGCCTAGTCTTCAATGTCACAGTGTTGTTTCTCCATTTTCCTTCAGAAAACTTGCTGCTGTTATTGGTAAATTCTCTTTTATCAGGTACAATCCATTATTTTCTCTACCAATCCCCATCATCTTGCCATTGTAGAGCCCATGAAATATACAGAAATTAGGGTAAAATCCAACAGAGCAACACAACTGTCTAATGAGTTTTGATAATGATAATAGGTTGAATTTAAAATCTGGCACATATAGAACTCATTCAATAGTTTTATCCCCCAAGACTACTGCAGTTCTTGTATGTGTTATGTCTACCTTATTGCATGTAGGTAACTGTACTCCATATGTTCTATGATCTGCCTTTTTAAGATTATATTAAACACTCTTACAACGTGTCACATGGTGAGTTGCACATGGGTTCACTATCCAAACATGATTATTAGCAGTTGCATTTGTCATTAAACTGATAATACCTAGTGTTTTGGAACAACCATTTGTTGTAGTTTTCTACAAAAAATTCAGAAATTGTTTGTATTGATCCACAGTAAAGAAATTTCCTTGTGTTGGCAGCATAGGGGGCTGCTTTTCCTCACTGGTGGTTTCCTTGTTCACATATTTCCTACCTCCTATGCTTTGACCCTTTTTCTTACTTTTGAAATCTGGTGGATACCCCACTATCTTGTAACAGTTTTACTTGAGGTGTCCTTTATAATCAAATAATCACAGACTAATTTTGGCTTCTTAGGTCTAAACTCATGACCTTTTCCTGCCATCATTGTGAGTGGATCCTTTAATGTGTCTGTGACCCCAGGGTTTTTTTGATTTCTTCTTGTGTGACTATTGCATAGACTTTATTCATAGTGATCACATGTCTTTTAGTTAAAACATTACTCCGAATATTACAATAGCTTTCATTCAATCCCATGAGAAACTGCAATAGACATATGTTCTTCAAAAGTTCTGCAAAAGGCCTGGTTTTTTCACAATCACATGAGGCTAGAAGAGCTATTACATCTAATTCATCCAACAGGTGCTTCATCTTAGAATAATAACTAGTAACCGGGTCAGTTCCTTGTCTCAAGGTCGCAATAGCAGTCCAAAGATGATAGATTCTCTTTAGATTTGACCTACCAAATCTCTCCTGAAAATCAGCCCCCACCTTTTTTGCATTTGATGCATACACGATGCTAGGCATCAATTCATTTGAAACAGTACTAACAATATATGAGAGAACAATTGTGTTGCATTTCTCCCACTGCTCTGTTAGTTCGCCTTTATACATGCTTTTTACACAAGATCCATCCACAAATCCAAGCTTGCTTTTTTCCGGGAATGCCAATTTCATCGCCCAGCTCCACAATCCGTGGTTTTCTGGACCTATGAGCTTGAGCGGAATTAAGACGAGTCCTGGATCATTTGAAGCTTGCAAAAATAGTGGATGGTCATGATCTTGTGAACTGACTTTATTATCTGCCATGACTGCTAGAAATTGAGCTCGAAATCGAAGAATTCCTTAACTCTGAACTTCGCCAGAAAACTTGAATTTCACTGAAAATCGATCAAAATTTTTAGTCATTGCGTTGCCTGCTCTGATACCATGTTAGATTCTAGATAACAAAGAAAAACAGAGCAATGATGAAAAAGAGAAATTCAATTTGTATTGTCTAAGAGAGAGGGTCGTTCAATACAATGTCTTATAGTGTCTATGAGCACCGACTAACTGACAGCACATAGCCAGCTGTCAACTAACCCAACTAAATACTTTAACTAATTTTGAACTATCAAAGACCCCCTACACTTCTATTGTGTACATTTTAGTACCCTATATATATATATATATATATATATATATATATATATTATCAGCTATCAATTTTTAGAGCAGCTAAAGATATGTATTCTCAATATAATTGATGTTCTAGGAGAAAACCCAGTCCAAGAGATAAATTATTGACAGAAAATTATATCCAATACCCTTGGTAATGAATGACCCTGAAGTTTTGACTCAAAAATAGAAGTTTTGACTCCGCTTGCCAAATGGGCACACCTTCAAGGTAAAATGTCAATATTTCTGCTCACGTGACAAAATTTGTTAAACTTGAAGGTTTGGTCATGGGACAAGCGAGGTTAAAACTTCAAACCTAATTCCATGATCATTCTTGTAAATCACTCAATTATTGAAGTAGTTGTGCTAGATGTCTACCTGAGATGCTCTTGCTCGATTCAATTGGATAAAGTTCACAAATTAATCCTCCTCCCAGAGATACTGTGACAACAAACACAAATATTCTTCTCGTGTCATTTCATTAGCCAACTGGGAAGGATGCAGATCACCTATGTTGAGTATAGCCTTCGGTTTGTCAATATTCCTTAGGGTATAAATATTGTAGGTGTACATATTTTAAAACTATCCCTATAGTTTAACTAATTATAATATTTTAGTTATCATTTATATGAAATTATCAATAATATTATTTATTATAGGATTTATCTGTAATTATTTTACGATAACTTGATTGTAAAAATATATTTTTAGACCGTTACAGAACTCAAACTCGTTTTATTTTCATTATAATATCTAACAAATTGTATAAATCTTCATGTTCGTTACTCACTTTTGATTGAAACAAGATGCTTATATAATTTATATTTAATTATATCTAGTTATGAAAGTTATGCGGTGGAAATATAACTTTGTCAATACACATTGAATTGTAACTTGTACTTTATTCATGTCTTTATATACCAGTTCAGTTGCCAATCACTTTTGAGTTTGACTGTTATCAAATATCTTGTATTGTCTCCTTCAAATGGGGAGGTAATTACTCGGCCTGTGTAAGTAAGACTAACGAAGTTTCATTTTTCTTACCTCATTTACATTATTGACATACCGTAAGAGAAATATTTTATTTTTGTCACAGCGCAAAATACTTGAATAAAGTGAAACCATCAGTCACTACCTAAATATACACTTGACGTGATAACTACTGACCTCATTTATCTCATTTTTGTTTGTTAAATTAATTGATTTTAACAACTATTAGGGACTAAAATCCAACAGACTAAAATTGTGGAGATTATGTCCAATATAATTTTGAATAACTTGTTAGTTGATAGAACATGAGATATAAGAAGAACTTTCAGAAAATTGTTCACGTTGTTTCCATTGAAACAGATAACAATTAGATTTATACGCGATTTAAGGATATGTAGATCAATTCAATACAAGTAAGTAAGGATATTAAATACACGAATTAAGGATAAAAATAAATAACCAAACCAGTTGTGATGTTGAGCTTTTAAGCTTAATGATAGTTCTACCCTCGGTCGAATTCTCGATTTGAAGCCAGATATGTAAGATGAACTATGATTAAAATAAAAAAATTTCAATAGCTAGAAAGTAGAGAAATGAGTTTGTATTGCCTTAATATGCATATTACAATATGTGTATTGAATCGGAAATTTCTCCTTTATATAGTAGGGGAGTTTACCCTTAGTACAATTCTAAAAAGGTAAAAATCCTTCTTGTACATCAATTACTGATATGCGACCGACATCGGGCGAGACCGTGTGTGATATTCGTTAGGTTGCGGATATCACGACCCTCTGTTAAGCGTGTGCAATCGTTTCTCATGGGGCTCGTACCGAGTTCGGGGGGGGGGGGGGGTGTTGTCTTTTCGGGCCTTGCGACGAGCACTCCGTTCGGGCCTTAGTACGAGAAGTTCCCCGCTTCAACTTCGATCCCATGTAGTCATGTCTTTGCTTCGTTTTCCCCACCGGGAAATCGAGGTGCTCATTAACCCCGATTTTACCCGTATATAAATAGTTCCCTTATTTCCCAGAGAGTAGGTTTGCCGAAACGATGGGAAACAATAGATGAACCCCGGTACCTTCCTTCGCACGTTACAATTGGGGTTGCAGATAAAACAAAATAACTCATCAGTCACATCGTTCTGACTTCGGACACGTGTCGGTGAACAACTGAATACCTCTTATAAAAGCTTCGCTCCCTTTCATTTCCTTCACTTTCTGACACTGGATTTTACCTTATAACTCCACAAGGGCTTTGACTTTCTCAAATCTTCATATCTTGTTTCTTGAGCCTTCATACCTTCATCTTTAACCTAAAATCTTCATACGCTTTCTTGGATTTTCAACCCTGCACGTCATATCTTCACTTCTAAACTTCAAATCATTATACACCTTCTTCAAATATTAATATATTTTTTCAGATTTACGATGGCCAAGACTTCAAAATTACTTCCTCAGCAGGCTGCCTCTTTATCTTCCCACCCGGCTACAGATGCTAAGGTGGCTACTCCCGAGGTGACTTCTCCCTAGGCAACTACCCCCGAGGCCGCCCACGAGCTCCCCTTGAAAAGATTTATACCTGGGGGTTGCTCAATCACGGACGACTTCAAAGTCAAGGTCTCATCTAAACAGGACCGGGGTGAAGGAGCATGGAGATTATGCTCCATTAATGAAGAAGTCCTTCCCAGAGTCCTAGAGGACTATAAATTGGAAGGCAAGGATGTTGTAGTCCCCGGGACCAAGAATGATATTACTACCCACGTGGAAGGGTATTCGAGTGTTTACACTTGCCCCTTTATGATGGGCTCAGTATATCTAGTGATTCTGGCTTTTGCAAGAGGTACGAGGTATGTCTCGGGAAAATTCACCCGTCTTTTTAGAGGACCGTGATCCTCCTACATTATTTTGTGAACAATACTAAATCTTCTCGATTCACCCTCGACCACCTACTCCATCTGTACAGTCCCCGAATTTCTCGAGGGGTACAAATCAAGATCACTTGCCAGGGCAGCAAGGGTCCCTTTTCAAGCATCGACGAGGATCGAGATTGAGGCTGGTGGGGGCTCTTCGTTCGGGTAAAAACTGAGGATTTGATCCCTCTTTAATTCCTGTCGTTTCCTGAGTAGTGGAATGCATCTCGTAAGTGTAGCCTTTTCTTGAGTGTCAAATTTCAATTGTTTCCTTTCTCACCATCAGTATTCGTGATCGTGCAACGGTTGCTCGGATTCCCAATGCGATCCCCCAGCTCAAGGAGTGGATCGAAGGTATCTGTAAGCAAATGTCGTAATTTGAGCGATTGTGGCACAAACTTTCGGAGGGTCGATGATAGGCCCGTTCTCATGGTAAGGTTTTCTTTCAAATAGCTATTTATATGCTCTTAACTTATATAATGCTGATCTCTCCTTTTTTTGCCGGTTTTCCTAAGACCATTGAACTTAGGTTATTGGAAAGGGACGAGGATATGTCATTGTCCGTTGATCCCTCCGTTATGAGGCAACCCCTGGTTTCTGCGAGGAGAGTAAGTGAAAAAGGAAATCCTCAGGCTCAGTGGGGCTCGAGGTAAAAATAAAAAAAGAGGTCGTCCACTCAGGCCCGCAAGAGCAAGAATAATACCAGGTCCCCGAGTACTGAATTCCAATTTGCTTTACTGGCTCAGGGATGAGCCTGAAGAGGATGATTTATTTGTCACCACAGATCGACCCCTACCAGGGAGCAGGCGGCAATCGAGGTAGAGAGCCATGAGGTCAATCTCCCTCTGACTTGAGAGTCTAAAATGGAGACCGGGGCTGAGACCCTCGAGACGGTGCCACTGTTTCGAAAGAAGCGACCGGTGTGATAAACATTGTGGATACTCCTTCCTATACCGAGTCCATGCTTGAAGAGGCCCAAGCAGGGAAGGAGAATTCAAGTGAAGGAGTTCATGGTGCGGACGACCCTCTCTGTTCCTTCTTCATTAGCGTAGAGATGTCCACTTTGGACGACTTTACTGGGCTGGGCAACCTGGAGATCCCAAAGAAGGACGTGCCTTCGGAAACTGGCGGACCGAGCTCGAGCCCAAAACTGGTGAAGCAGTTTCCTGCTCCAAGTGTAGACCCTAGGCACAAGAGAACAGTCATTCTTACGGTCCCGGAGGATGCTCAGGTTTTATCTGCTCCAGTGGGTATAGGCAGTTACCTCCGATGTCTGGTGACCGAAGAGGACCAGGCAATGATGAACGAGGTTGGCGCATCGAGTCTTTTCAATGAGGCTTAGCAGGTGCTAAACCGGGTAAGGCATCAATACTCCTTTGGGGATTCCACTTAGGTTTCAATATGTCTTACTGTTTTTGTTGCTTTGCAGGCCTCCGTGCTTTACCATGAAAGCTTCCTTAGGTTCCACTCCGAGATCAACCAGCTCGAGTTTGAGCTCAAGGAGCAGGATCGAAAGAAGGATATGTACAAGCTCCTCGATGAGAAACAAGACGAGGTCATCAAGGACCTTCAGGCCGAGCTAGACGGGGCTCAGAAGGAAGCTTCGACCCTGAGGCAGGAACAAGCCGACCTGGTAAAAAAGGTAAAGGTCTTTGAAGTTAAAAATGAGGAGCAAGTCGTGGTGGCTAAGACATAGCTAGATCGACCAGATGGACCGACTCCAAATCTAGATAAACGAGGTCCAAGCCATGGTAAATGTATGGGATATCAAAATTGACCTACTGGCTTCGGAGAAGGAAACTACCAAGGCAAAGCTGGCATCGATAGAGGTCCAATTTCGGATGGCGAAGAAGAAAGATGAAAAGTGGTCTCACCTGAATGACGACCTCCAAGCACAGTTGAGCTCAGTTGTCACGGAGCAGGACGCCCTCAGTAGAGAGTACGAGGCAGTGAAGTCCAAGTTGGATACAACCTCCGCCAATGTTTATGGAATGGTGGCCAAATACAAGGACAGTGTGGAGACAGCCGAAGTCCTCCTGAAGGAAAAGGCCGAATATATGAAGCGCCTATCTCGACGAGAGACCCTCGAGGATATCCAGCTCGAGGTTTTGACCTATCGGCTGATATCGAAGAAGCCAAAAAATCTAAGGCTGCTAAAAGAAGCTTTACGAGCCCGAAGGTGCCGAAGGCTCTGAGATGCCTTAGTAATTTTTTAGTTTTTTGTCTTATATACATTTTTGGTCTATTTTGATGCCGTTTTTATTGGGCCTTTGTAAGTATATTCCGGAATATATATAAAATTTTCCCTTTCTGGAAATTTCAAGTCTTCTCTTTTTCAGCATCTCTTCATAATTTTTATTCTTGCAATGCTTGTAACACCTAAGCATAGAATCAAATATAGTTATAGGGTGTCCTATTTTCAGAGGTCCGAGCGAAGCCTGACTTTGATTCAATGTTGTTTGCTCGAGGCTTTGAAAACTCGATATGAACGGAAGTTTTTTCAATATGCTTAAGTGATTTTAGACAATGCTTTTGTCGAGGAAAACTTTTTAGCAGGTTTCAATTTTTTTTAAAGGCCTTAATTTCTGATTACGAGCTTCGGACATCTCTGATCCATTTTTAGGGCAGACGTAGCCTAATGTATTTGGGCATTGCCTAATAGGTTTAGTGCACCTGGGATTTGGCCCGGTTTATCCGATATTTTTCTAGACGGTAGTCCCCAAGTGGGGATAGCCCTTGGGATTGATAGAAAAATGATAGTCCCCGAGTAGGGGTAGCCCATAATCTCTTATGATCCAAAATTTAAGGAGCAAGGAAATGTGTAATAGCAAGGGCTAACTTTCTTTAATTGTTGTGTGTATAGTACATGATCGAAAGCGCGTAAAAGCTTGTGTTATGGCTAAAGTGGACTATGCGGGTATGGTTCACACGACCGTTTGGCCCTTACAATGAATCATAACCACCAAGCCTTAGCTTCTAACATACACGGTTTTATTTTTTCCCTTGCTAAAAACCTTAACCCGAGGGTGATGGCCCCCAATATTCTAGGTTGAGCTTCAGAGGGCTCGGATATTGTTGATGCGAAATGAATGCCCATTGACTCCGGTTTGAGACAGGCCTTCGAATCTAAGTTAGCACATTTTACTGTTGCCTCATTAATAACCTTGCCGAAAAACCCGTTGTGGGACAAAATTGGTCTAAGAGAAAAAGAGTAAAACACGTGCTTTCAGACCTAATAGTCACATTCACCCTTGGACATTGTTTGCAAGTGTTAGTCCGATTCATAATATTATTACAGAGTAATTGAGATATTACCTTAGTAGTAGTACGACTTTAAGTTCATCACTGTCCAGTTGTTTGGTAGTTGCACACTGTTTCCTGCTTTGAGTTTGTATGAGACTTTGCCGGTAATTTTGACGATTCGATATGGTCCCTCCCAACTCGTTCCCAGTTTTCCCTTGTTCGGGTTCCGGGTGTTCAATGTTACTTTCCTCAACATCAAGTCCCCGGTATTGAAATTTCGGAGGTTGTTGTAGTATCTTTCTATCTGCTATTTCTGGGCGGCCAACCGTACTAGGGCGGCCTCACGCCTTTCATCTAATAGTTGCAGGATCATGATCATGGCCTTGCCATTTGACTCTTCGATCACATATTGGAACCTGGGGCTCGATTCTCCTATTTCGACTGATATTAAGGCTCGGCACCATAGACCAATGAAAACGGGGTGTCCCCGGTACTAGATTTTGAGGTTGTACTATACGCCTATAGGACTTTGGGCAAAATTTCTTTCCATTTCCCTTTGGCATCGCTCAACCTCTTTTTTAGGTTTTAACGTATGGTCTTGTTTGTTGATTCTGCATGTCCGTCCCCACTAGGGTGATAGGGTGTTGATAGTATTTTTTTAATCTTTGAAAAATTTGTTTACCTTGATGCCGATGAATTGCTTCCCATTATCACACACAACTTCGGTCGGTATCCCAAGTCGACATATTATGTGGTCCCAGATAAAGTCAATGACTTCTTTCTCCGGACCTTTTTGAATGCTTAGGCCTTGACTCATTTGGAAAAAAAGTCAGTCATGAATAGTATGAATTGAGCTTTACCGAGTGCCCATGGCAGGAGACCGATGATGTCCATCCCCTATTTCATAAATGTCCATGGGAATAAGACTGAGTGTAGTAGCTTCCTCGGTTGATGGATCATCGGTGCATGTCTCTGGCAACCGTCGAATTTTTGTACGAAGTTTTTCGCATCCTTCTCCATTTAGGTCCAATAATAGCCGGCCCTGATTACTTTTCGAACCAAAGACTCTGCCCTCGAATGGTTTTCGCAAGTTCCTTCGTGACTTCTCTCAAGGCGTACTTGGTATCTCCTGGCCCCAAGTATCTGGCTAACGGGTTGTCGAACGTTCTTTGGTACAATGCCCCTTCAACCAGGCTAAATCTGGTAGCCTTGGTACACAGGGCTCTCAAATCTTTGGGGTCCGAGGCAATTTCCCAGTTTTTAAGAAGTCTATGTACTTGTTCCTCCAATGCCAGGTTAAACTTGTTGAGTTTACTTACGCATGGCCTTCTGCTACCACCTACTTCATGAGTTGTATGACCGTTCCCGAACTAAATTCATCGTCATCAACCGATGACCCCAAGTTAGCCAGAGGATCAGCCTTGCTATTTTGATCTCGGGGCACGTGCTGTTGGGTCCACTCCTTGAATTGATGCAGCGTTACCTGTAACTTTACCTTTGCATTCGTTCCCCTTTTTACTTTGAACGTCCCTATTGACGTGATTTACCACAACGAGGGAATCACATTTAGATTCGACCACCTCGGACCCAGGGCTTTTATCCAATTCGATACCTGCAATCATGGCCTCATACTCGGCCTCATTGTTAGTCAATTTCACATTTCTAATAGACCGCGTAACTATATTCCCTGTAGGAGGCTTCAGCACAGTGCTGAGCCCGGACCCCTTTGCGTTTGAGGCGCCGTCCGTGTAAAGGGTCCAAATTCTTGAGTAAGTCCCTGAGGATAACAATAATTCTCTTTCAACTTCGGACACTAAGTTCGTCATAAATTCGTCCACAAAGACACCCAAAATTTGATATGTATGGTAGTTTAGTGTCGATACTCGATATCGTACCCGTTGATTTTGACAGCCCATTTGGCCAATTAGCCCAAGAGCTCGGGCTTGTGCATGATGTTCCTTAGTGGGTAAGAGGTTATGACACATATGGGGTGACATTGAAAGTACAGTTTTAGCTTCGTGGATGCGTAAGCTAAATGAGTGCCAATTTTTCCAGGTTAGAATACCTTGTTTTGGCCTCGCCTAGAGTTCTACTGACATAGTAAATAGGAAATTGCGTACATTCCTCTTCCCGGACTAAAACTCCACTTACCGCCATCTCAGAAACCGCTATGTAAAGGTACAATTGGTTATCCACCTTCGAAGTGTGGAGCAGGGGCGGACTCAAAAGGTATCATTTGAGTTCTTCCAAAGCTTGTTGGCATTCCGGGGTCCAAGAAACGTTCTCCTTCTTTTTCAACAGTGAGAAGAACCAATGGATTTTGTTTGCGGACCTTGATATTAACCAACCAAGGGCGGCTATATGCTCGGTCAGCTTCTGAACGGCCTTGATGTTGTCCAACATGGTGATGTATTCTATGGACTTGATCTTGTCCCAATTAATCTCGATAAGCCCGATTGGATACCATGAATCCGAGGAACTTTCGCGATCCGACCCCGAATCCACACTTCTCTAGGTTCAGTTTCATATTGTATTTTTTCAATGTGTCGAAGGTTCCCTGCAACTCTTTCAAATGGTCCTCTGCTCGCATGGACTTAACTAACATGCCGTCAATATAAACTTCCATTGAATTTCCTATATCTTCTTAGAACATCTGGTTTATTAGGCGTTGATAGGTCGCACCAGCGTTCTTTAATCTTGATGGCATTACATTACAACTGTAGGTGCTGAATTTAGTGATATAGGAAGTCTTTTCTTGGTCGCTCGGGTCGGTCTGAATTTAGTTGTACGCGAAATAGGCATCGAGAACGCTGAATATCTCGCGCCCGGTCGTCGCTGTCACACCTCCTTTTTCACTACCCCGTATTAATAAAGGGTAGAGAGGAGTTTTTTCCAATTAAAGTGACATTATTCAGATTTGGGATTTATTTTAGTTTTCAGAGTCGCCACCCAGATTTTTTTTACGGTGTTCCGGGACACCATTTATTTATTGAAATCCCAAACCAAGGAAATTTTGACTCTGTTTTAATTTGTCTGCGCACCAGAAATCCGAGTAAGGAATTTTGTTAACCCGGGAGGAGGTGTTAAGCATTCCCGAGTTCCGTGGTTCTAGCACGGTCGCTTAACTATTAATATTTGGCCTAAATTATCTGATTATTTACATATTTTTTAAACCTATTGTGCATTTTAGCCTTTTTCAATTTTTAGCCGCTTTTAATATTTATGGAATTATTTTAATACAAGTCACAATTGACGTGCACTTGTTATTTTTTGGACACGTTGCAAACCGCGCCACATGAAATGTACCCGCGATTTACAACATGCTTATTTAATTAATATTTTGATTTAGAGTCGGGGACATGAGTTGCCACATCCGAGTGTAGATTATATAATCATGACTATGGTCGTGACAATTAAAAATGCCTATTTGAGGCGATATTCAATTATTCTCTAAGTTTTAGAATCTTTATCTAAAAGTAGTATTTTAGCTTACGGGATATGCATGTAAACCACTTTTGATATTTATGGACTTATCTTGGAACAAGTCACGATGGCGTGCCCTTGTTGTTTTGGACACATCGCAACCGCGTCACATGAAATGCACCTGCGATTGCGACATGTGATTTTAATTATTGTTTGAAGTTAGGGTCGGGTCACATGAAATGCACACCCGAAATGGGGATTATATGCCACGACCATGCCACGGGAATCGTACCCATAGCCGCGATGATTAATTATTCGTGCGTCACACAAAGTTTACATTTCCTAAATCACTTTATTGAAACAATTTTATCTACACTAATCCCAAGACAATAATAAAGCATAACTTATTCAACTTCTAACAATCCAAACCACTAAATAGTCTGTTCACTTCATAAAAGATTTAAGCTAACAATTTCACTAAGGCAAAAATGATACAAAATGAAGTGAAGTCCAGGGCGTACAAAGATAACACTAAGACAGTACACAATGTGAACTTTTCATTGAAAAAAAAAGAAAAAAACATTTTTGTTCATTACTAACAAATCAATGAAACAAGAATATCAAAAGATTAACATGGCTAAAAGGATTAGATTAATTACAGAATATGAATTTCAAATTACAGACTCACAAACATATGTATCTACCTTATTACGTGAATAATTATTCGTTTATGGTGGCTAAACATATAAACATGAGAAAATTTCAAATTACATGGCTACATAGAAGCCGACTAAGCAGTGACTGAGCCTATGAAATCTTTGAAGGAACAAACAACTACCAAACTAGAGTTTTAACCCAAACATAGCAGATTCAATAGAAGCCAAACATATTTTATATTTGAACAAGTCTTAAAAAATGAAATTTCAGTATATACCTGAAGCGTAGGAGCTATTTTTAACAAATCTAATTGCCAAATAAAGGCCATAGACAGCAGGCAGAGTTCAACGGTGAAGCATACAACAACATAAATCAGCAAAACAACATGAATCGATTCCCAGAAACCTCAACGAGAACTCCGAACCAATGAAATTAGTGTAGCGAAAAACAGAACTGGATTTTTAATTTCTCTTCTTGTTTCCTAATTTTGCGTCGAAATTCTGATTTCGCGTGTTCTGGGCGTCAACTCCGGCGACTATGATGATGACTAATCCGAGTCGTAGCTCCCATAGCAGCCATTTTTTAGGTGAGAATGAGGAGGAAGCCAAGGGGTCCTCTGGTTTGCCGGAGATGGAGATGGAACGGTGGGGCTGCCTGGTTTGGGTAGATGAGAGTAGAGAAGAAGAAGGGAAGGGGAGAACGGCGCAGCTGGGATTGGGGTCTGGCGGCAGAGGCGTGAGGAGAGGAGATGAGAGGGGGGTGCGGCGGCTGCCTCTTTTTCAGATTAGGGGGGGTCCGATCTCTAGGTTTTTTTCTCTAGGTTTTAGGTCTAGGTTTATAGGTGAGGGAG